>CAIGRS010225833.1:0-17581 GCA_903798395.1 Fraxinus floribunda | reverse complement strand
TTTGACACCCATTTTTTTTCCATTTTCATTCTATTTCTTCATTTCAACCACACATTCTATCAATAAATAATATTACACATAAATCCAAAAATTTTCCTTACTTTTTAACCACACATTTTTTCATCAATCACTATTTAAAAATCAAAATTTCTCCCAAAATGGGTGTCAAACATAGGCTTAACCACGTATTTTTTTAAGATCCAAAAATATAAATACAATTTTTTTTTTTTATAATTTACATTATTTATAAACACTTTTCGAACAAAGGTAAAATGATACTTTTCACTATCATATACTTTTTAACAAATACATTTTACTCTCTTCACATGTATAAAGAGTCATCAACCGATTCTCACAATGGAGGGGCATCGGGGCCGAGCACCCAAATCCCTTTTTTGCGAATTTTCGTTGATCGATCGAGCGTCATTAGGATCGATAAGTCGATCAACATCATTAAGTATTGTAACTCTATTTATGAAATTCCCCTAACCAAACTTTCGAGATTCTGCTAAATTCAAAATAAATTAGAAAACAGAGCTTTAGATTCGAACTCAGGTTAAGATTTGGAATGATGTGTTATATAACTACATTTAAAGTAAAACTTGTGTGAATTTTGTCTAATTTTGACCACTCAAAGTCTTGTCCAACAAGCGTCGAAATGTCTGCATTGAGTTGCCCTTAGTGAGGCCTCGACCAATCAACCTTCAAGCTGCATCGACCCAATAAAAATAGCAAATGTTTGCTCAATTTCTACCCATTTTTTTTTTTTTTTTGGGGTAAAATTTAGCGAAACAATGAAAAAGAAATTAAAAGAATCCGCACAAATCGAATTGGTGAGTCGCAATTCCAGAAAAGTCGAACTTGATCATCAATTGAGTATAATTCATATTTTTCACTTACTATTCGAACCGATCCACACATTCATTTTGACACTACAATTTTTTAAGCTCAGCGAACATGCTCATAATACATTCGTTTTGACGTTACATTATTTTTTAAGGAATTGAACTAGATTTACATCACGTTGACATATTAAAAGTGCAAATTTTGTCACTCATTCGAGGATGGTCGAGTTGGTGGAACAGGTGAACGAGGAGATCGAAGGTCACGAGTTCGAATCCCATGCCAACACTTTTTTGGTCGAGCCCGTCGCACCGAGCTTGCTTAGTACTGTTTATTTCTCCTGTATGATTTGAGGGCTACGCACATAGAGCGAGATTTACCCAGTGCGCGCTCACAAGTAACGACTGCGAATTCTTACGTAAAATAAAAAAAGTGTAAATTTTGTCACGTGAAAAAGTGCAAGAGAAGGCGACGAGAGAATTTACAAGTAGTATGATTGAGTTTTTTAAAGTTGGTATAACATGTTCCTAGTTACATTAAAAGTCGAGACAATTTAGACCTGAAAATCCTATCCCTATCACAGTCTTTGCAGAGCGTCCAGGCCACCCGCCCGCATTCTGAATCATTTGGGCGGGTCAGGTTCGATCAAATTAATCGGGTCAATACCCGATCCACCTGTTAAGAAATTAGTGTTGGATTATGTAAATTCCATCTTCTCCCTTGGCGGTGCGAAAAGTGATGCAAAATTCTGCAATCGAAGGCAAGTTTCTCTCTCTCTGGATTTATTGAACGCAAAATATTAGTATTTTATTTCATGCTGTTGATATAATAATTTGATTTTGCGGAAATTGTAACTTTTTTTTTAATTATTACTTGAAGCATCCTAATTTATGCTCGGCAATTTTTTATTTTTTTTCTTTTTTCAGTTTTCCGTGAAAATTCTGCTAACACCATAACATTTCAAAAAAGTTTTTGACATTTAAAGTATAATCGCAGTGAGCAAAAGAGCTGAGTCTGTTTGGACCGCAGTGATAGAATTCTCAATGGACTCTGATTTAAATGGAGATGGATTTTTCCTTCATATCTCTTAAGTGATGGATCTTGTTCATAGTGGATTTTATCTATAAACATCAATTAGTGCTTATACAAATGAAGAACAATTCTGTAAATTAATGAAAATAGCTAACAACCTGAGCGTTGTCTTTTAATTAATAATGTGATGATTGTTGGATTTTCCTTCAGAAATAGAATTAGGAGCAGGAAGCTAGTTTAAATTCGTTACATGATACCCCTCGGAAACGCACTTACAAAAGGAAAAGAATAAAAGATAAAACAAATTGTACCTTTCGTGCTTCAAAGTTTGAAGGTTAAGGTATCTGTATATCTAACACAATTTCATTCAGATCAATAAGAAGGGTGAAAAGAAGAACCATTAAGTCTACATATATTGGTTATGTGGTATGTTTTAATTCTCAAATTTGATGTACTGTTGGTTTAAATACTGGCATGGAGTTGACAAAAATAACAATTTTCATGAGTTTCTAAGTCAAGTTGGAAATTTTCNAAGAGTTTTCTAAGTCAAGTTGGAAATTTTCCGATTTTGTAAGTTGTGTGAGAGATAAGTGAGTAATTTAAGTGAAAGACCTTTGATCTATTTGTTCTTTGAGTCAACACTATGGTTTTGGTGCTTAAACAGCCTATAGGGATTTGCTGACCGCTGTTATGTCTTTTATCTTTGAGTCAAGGCTCTTTATCCCTCAAAAATTTCTTTCCCATTTATTGTTTGCTCTCTGTTATTATGCTGCTGTATTTTTAATTATAACAAAGGGGCTGTGCTAGGTATAGCTTGGAAGCATGTGTGGAATATGGATGAAGTGATCAAAGCCAAATTGTGGTTTTGAATTTTTATATGAAACCTCCTTATTCCAGCCTATGCTACCACCAACTCTAGTATGGTATACTAGTTAAATAGTTTGTAGCAGTGATACAGTGCTTAATATTAACCGAATTAATGTCGTTGGACTCTGAAGAGTGGCTAAAAGGAATGGCAATCTTTTAAAATAGCTTTAGTTAGGCTTGTTGAAATACATTTTACAGTCCTTGATTTGAATTTGACTAGTACTATTTCTAGCAGATCACTTGGTTGAGTATTGAAGAACCCTGTCCAAGCTGTGTGTTTCACAACTTCAAGTTATTGAAGAATCTCTAAGCTGTGAATTTCACGACTTCAAATTTTCGCAGAGTGTTTCTGATTCTTTGGCAAGTTGCATTTCTGCAGAGCATAGTGAAAATCATATGAACAGATTCTATACCATTTGATGGAAAATACAGAGCAAAGGGAAGCAGCGAATATCAACTGGGATGAAGCTTTTCATCTCTATGCTAATGTGATTGCACACAAGAATGATGCTCTGCGGGTTAAGGCAACAACCAAGCTAGCAAGGATGTCCAACCGTGCCCCTGAAAATATTTTGTCAATCACCGTGCCAATCCTAGTGGAGCTTCTTGAAAGCCCATCTCGCAATCCGAGTCCACCAGTTCAGGAAGCCTCTGCTTACTGCTTGAAATGCATTGCTTGTATAGGAGAAGGCAAGCTAGCCATTCTTATTGGGCAATTAGGTGTCATTCCTGTCCTACTGAGATTATTACCAAATTCTGATGGGAGCTTTCGGAAAGGTTTATTAAAATGCCTCCGAAATGTTGTTACATTTGGGGAACCAAATCGCTTGATTGTAGCTAGTAATGGTGGAACTGAGATTGTTCTTAATATGCTGGATTCCTGCTCAGATGATTCAATGTTAATTTTGTTAGAAATCTTGAGTGCATTAGCTCTTAAAAGAGAGGTTAGAAAGCTCATTCTCAGTTCAGGTGGTGTCTGGTTTCTTGTTGAATCTGCTAGGCTTGGCAGCTTGATTTCTAGAAGTCGAGCTGCTCAAGCAATTGGCTTACTTGGATTAATTAAAGGAGCAAGACGAGAACTAGTCAAAGCTGGTGCAATACCAGTGCTTATGGAATTAATAAACGATGGGGATATGTCAATGAGATTAGTGGCTGCTAATGCACTTGGTGTGATCTTAACTGATGCTGATAACATTTGGCCCATTGCTGAATCAGGAGTCGTTCCTCTGTACACCGAGCTACTGGAGGGGTCAGATCCCATTGGTAGGGAGATTGCTGGGGATGTATTGTATACATTAGCTACTGTTGAAGAAAATGCGTTTGCAATTGTGAAACACTTCACTGGTATCCTTACCGGAGATAATGGTGAAGCAAAATCTTTAGCTGGTGGTATTTTGCGCCATCTCTTGGATTGTCACAAGCACTTCCGACCCTTCCTATTTAGGAGCCCTTTTTGGCAGGCAATTGTTGTTAGATAGGATAACCCAGGGCAGAATTAAAGCAAAAAAATGTTTAAATCGTGTTGTTCAGCCATTTCTGATACTCTATACCAAACTTGCTCTGTGCATTTTTGTCAAAGCATTTGAAGGATGAGAACACAGATAATGAAAGAAGTTGTAGGAGCTATTGCTTAGTTGCAATATTGAGTATCCCTTGCTGAAAGATATGTTGCATAAGCTAGATTTAGAACATCTTTAGGAGACCTTTTATTTATAAAGAGTATCTTATATATAGTAGATAAATGTTTATATATTAGATAGTGAATATTTTTTATACATTTCAATTATAATGTTCATGACTAAGCAGTTTCTTCTGTCTTATGAACTTTTAAGTTTGAGTTTGGTCCTCATTTCTCAAAATTCATTTTCGATCACGTATTTTATGCGATTTATAACTTTTATTAACTTCTCAATCATATTTTATTAAAATTTATTGAAATTTACTAAAAATATAATTTTCCAAACAAAGCATTGGCTAAGCGAGTTTTCAAGCATACATGTACTTAACGCCAAGGTCCCAAGTCTCGAGACATCGTGTAACACTAACAGAAGTGACAATTTCTAAGACCATACGTAGAAGTATTGTCATCGAAGAATATGTATTAATAACACGAGCAAAAAGTTTACTTAGCTCCCGTTTGAAAGGGATTAAAATTTAAATTAGGACTGGGCGTGGATCGGTTCGGTTCGGTTCTGAAGTTTAGAATCGACCCAAAACTTCCGGGTATTTAATAAATGGAATCGTCGGGTCCAAATATAATTATGGAACCGTTCGGGTTCGGTTCGGTTCTGTACCATAATTAAATTTTTAAACATTTACAACAACACTACATAAAAATAAAATATTAAAATTAGATTAATTCAATTTATATAAATACCAAAAAGTAGATAAAGTCCTTCAAAATATCGTTGATTTATATCAATAGTTCATTTATTTCAAGCAGTCTGCATAAAGAAAATGAAATATAAATTAAAAGTTATAAAAATAAAATATTTTTTAGTAATACTTACCTACTATTTGATTTAATCATCAATTGCTTGACTTGCCATAGTAAAAAAACTCTACAAACATAATTGAAAAGATTGAGGAGCTTCAAAATTGATTAATGAGCTATTGCTGTCGGGTGAACTGATGAATGGAGATTCCCAAATGGTGGGCTATTGGGCTAACAAAAAAAATAAATTTGGTTGGACTTAAGTGGTTTCTTTAATTAATTTGGTAATTTGTTTATTAAAAAAAAAATTTGGTTCTTCGGTTCTCGGTCTAAAATCGAGAATTGACCCAAACCCATCGGTTCTCAATTCGGATACCCGTTCAGGTATTTAATTTAAGAAGAACCGCTTGGTTCGGTTCGAGAGTTTTGTCTAGCCCTAATCTAAATTTTAATCTAACTTAAAAGTAAACAATTAATTTTAATAATGTAATTTCTGATATCCAATTTTTAACCGCGTTTTCATCAACTTTTATCAAAATTTATTAAAAATCAAACTTTAATACATCCAAAAGGGCCAATTTAAGAAAAAAAAAAGGTAAAATTACACTTAAAAGTTTTAAAAAAAAAATGTTTCTTTTTTCCAAATACCCTAGCCAGTTCCCTGAAGTGTTACCCGAAGAAGGATTGGGTCGAGCCGCTCCAATGCCTTTCGAGAAGTGGTTTTTAAAGATTATAATTCGAAAATCAGATATAATGTTTACTTATCCATAAATTAGGCGATAATTCAACTATTAATATTAATAATAATATTATAAAATCTATCCCACCCTCAACACAACTCAATTTTATCCCCAACTCTAAAAATCATCTCTCCTCATTCTCTCCACCTAACTCACACCCCCCTAATATGGTGCCGCCACCACACCTACTACCGAAGACCACGGTCGCTGTTGCACCCCACTCTCTTCACATCGGCGCTACCTCACTTGTTGCGCGGAACAATGATATTGGTGGTTTGGTTGGTTTTTTCTTGTTTTAGTCATTGGTGATTTGCTTGGTTGTTGGGGTTGTTAGTGGTGGCGGTGCAACATTGGTGGTTTGTAAATTGTGGTGATGGTTTTGGTAAGATTTTGGTGGTGTTGCTGAAATTGTGGTGGCTTACAATTTGTTCACAGGTGTCATTATGCATGGGTCACGTATCAATGTCTACAAGTCACATATCAATTAACACATGTCACTATGGTCACATGTCACATGTCATGCATATTGTATAGGTGACAGATCAATGTCATCAGGTCACAGATTAATATTAATTAGTTACAGATCATATGTCACACGTCTTTGTGCACTGATAATATATTACATATTTTAATTCACATGTCATAGTTCATATGTTACAAGTCACAAGTAACAGTTCATTTTGCATAGGCAACATGTCAATATCTACATGTCTCAAATCCATGTAAATTGGTCTGGGCCATTGAATTAACAATACATGTAACATATCAATAATCAAAGGTTACAGATCAAAGAGAACTAGTCACGAATCATTTGTTCAACCTCACAGATAACAATTTACATGTAGTTTAAATCACACTGTCAAAAACTCGTCAATTTTTGTCAATGTTTTGCTAAATTAAAAATCCAAATAAGTCATTACCCTTTGAGATGTTGTACTCGTGGATCTCAAATCGACGCCTTTTATCAAACCAAGCTAAGTGGATGGCGATGACGGTAAGAGGGGAATATGGGGTGGGTGGATGTCGGTGGCAGGTAGATGTCGGTGATGGTGAGAAGGGACGACGGCGAGTGGATGCCTGTAACTATGAGAGGGGATGATGACAAATGAATGCTCGTGATTGTGCCTGGACTGGAGAGAGATTGGAGTGGGTCGAACATAATTTTATTAATTATTACATGAATTTTGAATTTCTAAAAGGGTATACACTATACAGTATACTCAATTAGTTTCTTGCATTTTCTTTCTTTTTTTACTCGTTTTCTAAATTTGCACTTCCTTTTGTCTATTATGAAACTTAATTGCATTTTGCAATATAAATCCCATTTGTTAAGTGATTAAATTAATTGTTGATTTTGATTTAAATTAAAATTTAGATTTAACCTTGAAATGTTGCACAGATTAAATTTGTTTCTCGCATTTTCTTTCTTTTTTTTTACTTGTTTTCTAAATTTGCACTCCCTTCTGTCTATTGTGAAACTTAATTTGCATTTTCCAATATGAATCTCATTAGTTAAGTGATTAAAATTAATTGTTGACTTTGACTTAAAATTAAAATTCAGTTACTCAATTGGTCAGACATTGGATTTGCTCTCAGTTCAAGTCCTCGTGGAATTAGTCGATGTGCGGGCAAATTGGCCCGAACATTCACGATTATAAAAAAAATTAAAATTAAAATTTTAATTCCTATTGTTATTATTTTGAAAAAGTTGAGTTTTGAATAATGATTTTTTAAAAATGTGTATTTGAAAAGTAGGAAAAAATTTTAAATTTACGTATAAAATATTTTATTGAATAAATACGGAGTTGAAAATAAATATCAACGAATATAAAAATTAAAGAATTTTGTTTGACAAAAGTCAACGCTAATCGTCCTAGTAAATTAGTAACCTGGAAAACAACGTTCAAAAAGAATATAACCGTTGATTCAAGGCGCCCATACAAAACGGCACTTCAGCCGTCAATTCAGTTCACGTTTCAGAATTGCGCCACGTGTCTTCCCACCCTCTCCCCCGCGCGACACGCCATTAAACACGATTTGGAATCCGAGTTTGAAGTCCGCAATATAAAATCCTACCCGAGAAAACGAGATTCTGGTTCGAAGTGTGAAACGTTGACGGAAAGACAGAGTGAGCTGTGATTGGATTTGGAGCTCCAGTTTCTGGAACTGGAAACGTTGCTTAAATTTGTGTAAGTTTCTCGTTTCACTGGAATTGTGAATTTCTGATGCTTAATTTCGTGTATTTCTGTTTCTGTTTGTAATTTTGAGGGTGAAAATTATTGTATTTGGAGGTTAGGGTTCTGCGAATTTTCGGAAATTTTTATGTTTTTACTTATTTTGTTTCTGCTTGAGGAAATTTTTTTGTTTTTTAGAAGTTTTATCAAGGTAATGACTTCGGTGAGATACTGTTGGCCTTGTGTGGGCTTGTAGCTCTCTCCACGAGTCCATGTCCTAGAATTCAGTTTAGATACATGCAATTCACACACACACACACACACGCAAGTACTTGCCCAAACAAAATTAAATTTATGCATAGGTATAATTCGGTAGTTTTCTCTTTTATTCTTCTACAAGTTATTGATTCACAGTTCTGGTTTGCCAATTAAATTCTCAATATTAGACTTTCTTTTCTTAATTGATTAATGGAGTTTAGTTTTATCATAAGGGAAGGTTTTGGTGAAGTTCTGAACTGTGAGGTTAATGGGTGAAGGGGAGGTGTCTGAGATGCCCGAGGCAGCAGATGTGAATGATGTGGAGGTGGAAAAGATTGAGGCTGTGACGGAGAAGAATGAGCAGAAAAATGGAGTGACAGAAATAGTTGAAGATAAAAAGGATGATGGGAAATCTGAGGCGCAGAAAATGGATGCAGACAAAGAAGAGATCAAAGAAAGCAAGGGAACTGAAGAAAAAGAAGTGGAGGAGGAAAATTTAGCAGGTGGAAGCAAAGAAGGAAATGAAGATACGGGAGAGGAAGAGCATGGAGCCACAGAAGATACAGGGAAGGAAGCAACCAAGAACGAGGCAATGGAAGACGACTCTGGGGAGATTCTCAAGGAGGATACTGAGGATGGTAAGGTTGAAAAGGCGGTTGGTGGAGCAAAAGAGGAAGAAAAACTGGAAGAATATAAAGAGAAAAGAGGCACGAAGAAGCGTCCGAGAACAAAAAGTAGTGCTGCGAAAAAAGAGAAAAATAAGACGAATGAAGCTGAAGAGAAGAAAGAAAATTATCTGAAAACCCCAACTCAGGAAAAACCAAAAGAGCGGAAAACCCTTATAGAGAGAAAAAAACCGATAAGCCCTACAGCTTTTGCAATTCAACGTCCTGTACGTGAACGGAAATCTGTAGAAAGGCTGGTCGCCATTGTTGAGAAAGACAGTGCTAAGGAATTCCGAATTGAAAAGGTGTGTTTTCTGAATTTTTTCTTTCTCGTTTTCAGGCACTCAATGGATTAAATTTACTGTTGCAATGCATTCATGAAGTTCATTGACTTTTTCTCTAAAGATTTACTTTGTGACATACCAGTGTTCGTTTGCAGGGCCGTGGAACTGCACTGAAAGATATTCCTAATGGTACACTTTTTAAGTATTTGGATACCTCCACTTCATCCATGCATATGCATCAGCTTATACCTTCATGTTGCAATTTGTCAAGAGTTCCATTCATATGATTTTGTCATGGTGTCACCACTTCTTAATTACACTTCTTAGTAAACCTGTATAATGAGTGAAGTTAAGTTTTGGGCATCATCCAGGATTGTTTATGAGGGAAAATAGAAGTTGAACGATTGTAAAGTTTTATTTTGATACACCTTGCTGGCTTCGTGCATTTTTTCCTTGAATTCTGGTGCAAATCACAATGTATAGATAATTTGACCAAATCACCAATCATAGTAGAAGCGAGTTCTCAAGTCCCCCTCTGAAATACTAAACACTACCACAGCACATTAATCAACCAAAACTTATGTTTCTCCATCCTGTGTGTTGTGTCGGATTTCATGGTCTTTTAGAGTAGCTTTTCTTTATCTAATTATACGCTGATATTTGGGATGAATATTTTACCTTCCTATTTCCTTTGCATTTCTAGCTCATCAAATCAATGAGCTACTACATGGACAGACGAATGTTGTAACTCATCGAAGATAGTCTATAAATCTTCTTTTAAAAAAATGTGGGAACTCTTCCCTCATAATCTATTGCATTTGTGCTGGTCATTTCCTCTTAATAGACAACCTCTTCTGTAATCAAAGTTAAAGTTGGTAGTTGAGTTGTTTCTTCCCGTCAATCCTTTGCTTGATTTGTTACAATTTTGTGTATTATATGTTTCTTTGTTCCATTTGTACCAAATCTTCATTTAATTTACTTTTTAATCAATTCTTCAATGATTTCAGTTACATGGCTGTACAAACGAACTTTCTGTTGCTTTCTGAACCACATTTTTGTTTCAGTGGCATACAAGTTGTCAAGAAGGAAGAGCGATGACACTTCCAAGTTGCTGCATACAATTCTTTTTGGAAGGAGGGGAAAAGTAACGCTTTGAGTTCATACTTAATATTCTGGTGTTCTTCTATGGTTCATTTGGGTCTAGAATTGTTTTTCTTAGTTCATAATGCAGTGTTCCTGTCAGTTTGATAATCGGATCATGTGGAAAATGGCTGGAATTTTCATTTCCTTTTTAGAAAATATGTCCTGTGTGTCGTGCATCTGAAAAACTTTATAGTTTGAAGTTGTTGAGCATATCTGTGTCTTCCGATACCTTAATGTGTTTTGAATATCATGGTACTATTACCTAAGTAAATAAGTCGCAATTAGTTTTACTTCAAAAAAATTGGCACCCTGAGTGCATCTCCAAATTCCAATCGTGGTGTCAAAATTGTTCTAAATTGTGATTTAATTCTCTAAAGTGGCTGAAATCCTCTCCAATGGAGAGAATGGAGAGACGCAAAGGAAACGCAAATTGCATTTTGCGGTAGAAGATGTAATACATCACAAGAGGCAAAAAGTGGATTTAGATCTTCCCATTAGAGCAAAATTTGAATTTAAATCCACCGAGATGTAAATGAGGACCAATTTTACACCTCCATTGGAGATGCTCCAAGTACTTAATTTTTGGACCATTTTCTTTTTTAAATGTTATTTTCTATTATTTTTGTGTGATGTTGATATTGAAGTTGAGTTATATAACCCTGAGTTTTGCTTAAACAAATGGTGTTAGCAACAATATTCATCCACCTTTTGCCAGTTCTTGCCAATTTACTTCGGTATTTAAAGTAAATTTGGTGCTCCTAATGTGCTTTTCTGGCAGCTATAAAATGTTGTTGATATGCTGTAGTTGGGTCCATTTCATGCTTTTGTTGATAACTTCCAATAGTTGACTCATGCTTATACTTCTACCTAATTCTTCAGGCAGCTGATGTCAAGAACAATATATCTAGATTTTCTGGATTTGTGTGGCATGATGATGAGGTAAAGAAGAGATTATATTAAGTTATCGTGTGATTGTAAAATAGCTATTTAGAACTTCTTTGAAACATTGGCATAGCTCAGCACTTTGAATATGTGCGTCGTAGGAAAAGCAAATGAGGAAACTAAAAGAAAAACTTGACAAGTGCGTCAAAGAAAAATTGGTGGAAGTCTGTGAAATTCTCGATATATCAATTTCCAAGTCTACTACAAAGAAGGTATGCAGAGATCTCTCTGCTTCACATTCCTGGAAATTATACATTTTCTTTCTTACTTGCATAGCTCCACCCCTCATTGCACATTTCTTCACATATGCATTCTTATTCTGGGATACACTAGTGCATGTGTGTTCTAGATAAATTGTTTAAACAATATGGTACTGCTGCCATTTTATAAGTCATGAGATGTACCATATCTCTCCTGCATTTCTTCTTCTCCAAGATTAAAATTCAATGTCGTTCATCATGCATCCAGGAAGACATAATCGCAAAGTTGATAGATTTTTTGATGGATCCTTGTGCAACAACCACTGAATTGCTTGCTGAAAAAGAACAGGTTCAACACGAAGTCCAACCTTTCTTTTTTTCCTTTTCACTTGGCTCTTTGTATATTTACAAATCTCGTGTATGCCAACCAGTCGGGCAAGGACAAAAAGCGGAAGAGGGTCAGCAAAAGCACTGTATCAGCATCTGGGAATGCATCTTCAAAAGGCTCTGCCAAGGTATTCCCTTTCTCATTAATTGTAGGTTTGTACTGTGGGTGTTGTCTGTAGGTTTGTACTCTGCCAAGGTATTCCCTTTGTAATATTTCTCGCTTTAGATATGTACTTTCTCTTTCCAAAATACATAAATAAATAAATGAAAAACACACATGCTTATTGTTGACTATATATTCTTCGTAAATGGAAGCTCAGTGGTCAATCAAAGAAAGCACAATTACTAAGATTGTGGAAGATGTATTGGAATTTAGATGAAACTACCCATTATTAAACTTTATTTCTGGCGTATTTTCAGACTCAAAAGAGAACTGATAGTGCATCTGAAAAGGGTGGGGAGAAAAAGAGCATGCCTGAATCTGATGACGAAACAGAAGAAGAGAAAGATGAAACACATGAAGAGGAAACCGTTAATGGTGTTCCCAAAAGATCAGAAAATGAGTTGTCTGATCAAGGTGACAGTGAGAAGGAAAGCGCATCCGAAGACGAGTCCGATGATGACAAAGGAAATTTAAAGCGAGGTAAAACAAAGTCTCCAGCGAAGAAGGGATTTGGTGAAAAAGCCAAAACTAAGAAAGTTACGATCTCTAAGAAGGCTACTCTACCTAAAAAAGCACCTGCAAAATCACCACCATCAAGTCGCTCAAAATCCGATAATGATACAAGTGCAAAGAAGTCTTCGGGTAAGAAGAAAAATGAAGCAGTTAAGAAGAAGACATCAACTCTAAAGAATTCCGCGGCAAAAGAGACAACTGGTGAGAATTGTAGTTTATTTTCCTATGATTGGACTATTTGGTTGCAAGAGAATCTTGATAGTTAAATCATTTACCATCCCTAAATCTGAACATCCTGAACGGCTTTATGGTTCAGACCTTCTGTGAGGGCCTTTTCATGAGAATCCATTTTTCTAGAGCTTTCTTGTTTCTGTCCAAATGAAGGGAAGAAGGTTGCAAGGGCCTTTTCATGAGAATCCATTTTTCTAAAACTTTCTTGTTTCTGTCCAAATGAAGGGAAGAAGGTTGCGAAGGGTAAAGCCAAGTCCAAGGAGGACAAAGTAAAGCCAAGTGACGATGAACTTAAAAATTCAATATGTGAGATTCTCAAAGAGGTGGACTTCAATACGGTGAGGATCTGAAGTTCTCTGTTCCATTGTCAAATGGTTTTGATTTCAATATATCCTTCCCTCTTCAGTTTTTACGTGGGAGAAGAGAGAACTGAAGATAAGATTGTCTTTTGAACTTCTTATACTTTAGATTTGGGCCTCAGCACAACATTCTAAACCTGAAAACCTTCACATGGGAAACTATGCTGTTATTTTGCATCCTCAAATTTTGCTTGGTTGTCTTTTAGAGAACTTACAAGCAGTGCTGCATTTGTTTCCTGAGAAATCATCTAAAAGAATTGTGGACTTCTAATCTTCAATCATATATTATATGCTTTTCTTTGCAATCGAGTTAAGAGGTTAAATGCAGGTCCAACTTGTTTGCATGACATTTATTTGTGTTATTCAAGTGATTTCTTAGTTACCGTGTCTTTTTGTTCTGCTTCTTACATACACTGTACTTTTTTATTTTTATTTTTGCAGGCCACCTTCACTGATATTCTAAAGCAACTAGGTAAGCTTTCAATATTTAATTTTACTATCTTTAAGCTTTCTCATTTACAGCGGCAATAGAATCTGAAAATTTCTTATTTTTTCTTAGTATTTCGTACTGGTTAAAATTATGAGACTCCTTACTGTTTCAGCAAAGCGATTCGATGTGGACCTGACGCCAAGAAAATCATCAATAAAGCTCATGATTCAGGATGAGCTAACAAAACTAGCCGAAGAACAAGACGATGAGGATGAAGGTGATAATGAGAAGAACGTTGAACAATCTTCTAGCCGAGGTGTACATGCCTGACAACCTACGAAGAAAACACTACACATGAAGCATAGGGTACCATCCGACCTATCATTGTCTATAGCTCCGTCGTCATAATTTATGTTGAACTTGCCACTAATGTTCTATACCCGCATCTCCAAAGTTAAGCCAGCTATAATTTATGTTGATCTTGACCTTGTAGTTCTATAACCGCATCTCCCAAGTTAAGCCAGTTGTAATTTGTTATTAGTGTTTTTAACCGGAGGATTCTTGTTCCATAGAAATTCATCGAACTAAATGATGCAGATTGTAGCTTGCTATGTACAATTATCCTTTTCTATAGTGTACTGATCCTTGAATAGGTATCAACACTGATTGTAGTAGTTGTCTCCACTTGTATACGGTTTTGTGTTGATTTTAGAAGGCATGGAACATCAACTCTCTCTCTCTCTCGTTTTTATGCTTCTGGTTCACATGATCGCATGGCAAAAAGCATTTGTAACTGATCTGTCTAGGAAATTTTGGTTTATAATAGGGAATTTTATGTTTTCACTGAATAACATGGCAGTATCAGTAAATTAAATTATAGTAATGAAGTCATTTCTTCTTTCGTTACATGGAACAATTTTCCCAAACAGTTGCTCTAGATGAAGAAAATTACAAAATTTGACTACCAAGTTCTTGATATAAAGTGCTGATTTTAATCGGACAAGATGTTCGATATAAAATCCGAAGAGAAGTGTTCTTAAGCTAGTGGATTAACAGTGAAAAGCTTTAGTGGAGCACTCTTGAATAAAGACAAACCAACTTTTGTACGTTTTACAACATGCTAATCTTCAGTGGAGGAACATCTACTAATCTCCAGTGGAGCCAAGATTAGACCAGGCCACCTATCATGTTTTTAAACCTCATTTGTCTAAAATATTTTTTGTAAAATATAATTTTTACTCACATTTTTTCCCAAAAAAATTTCTCCCTGACAAGCTCTAGAATTAAACATAACATAAAAAACCAAAAGAAGTCTATGCAAGTCTACGCCAAAATCTTGGAACAAGAGGGCTAGGTCTTGTCAATTGCAGTAGGGTAGTTCAAGTGGTGGCCCTGCCCTTGTCTCTTTGCAATCACTCGGTATCACAATTCTAAAGTACGCCTACCACCACCATTGCAAAATGTACAAGGAAAAAAGCACAGATAAATTTACAGAATGTCAAATGACAACATTTCGTTAAATTTTGGACAAGAAATATAATTAAAAAAGTGAATCAAGTACGGCCATCTCAGCGCATAAAACTGCTAATGGATTTTCCCTGTACAAGTATCATTTCTCTTCATTGTTATAGAACTTTCTATTACTCCATTAACCAAGCAATCAAGAAATATCACCAATTCTATTTTAAATTTCTTCCTTTGGTGGTTTGTCAGAGATATGCAAGTAGCCTAAGCTCGATATTGATCAAGTGTGGGAGGGAAAAGGTAAGCTCGAGAGGCGTGTCCACCAAGCACAAATTTCACTCTTTAGTCAACTAAAATAAAGAATTTTAACCACCATACTAGTTACACTAACTTCAATCACTTTGAATCTCAATATCCATAGACTGCAATTACACTAGTCTGAGATGTCGTACAATTTTGAGTCGACTGTTTGACCATGTACACGTTCTGAGGAACTAGTTGCGACTCAATTTTCAAGTAAAATAAAGAATTTTAACCACCATACTAGTTACACTAACTTCAATCACTTTGAAACTCAATATCCACGGACTGCAATCACACTAGTCTGAGATGCCGTAACAATTTTGAGTCGACTGTTTGACCATGTACAGGTTCTGAGGAACCAGTTGCGACTCAATTTTCATAAGGGCGTGTTCGGTATGGCTTAAAATCCAATTAAAATTGAAAATATAATCGTTCTTAGGTCTCACTTGTCTAATAAAAGGCAACAAAAAGGGCTAATTTTTTCAATTTTCATCCGATTTTAATCTACGGAACTCGCCCTAATTCTTTTCTGCCCAAAACTCAGAATCCCAAGTAACAGAAATCAAAGAAAAAACAGCCAAGGACATCTACTATAATGTCAAAAACCAAACTCATAGATACACATATATAAAGATGAAGTACATATGTATATATATGTGGGAATACTGTAATTTCATATTTCAACACATACCTACTAATGTTACATCATTATCAATAGAAGCAAATCAAACTATTACCTTGGTCTCCCCCTGGCAGCTGAGGACCCGGATCCGATATGGTAACCCGACCCAACTTTTCCGGATCCATTGCCACCCATCTGATTGTACCCGTAAACTTGTCCCTGCTGCATCTGATGCCCGATCATTCCATACATCCCCTCATAACTACCCCCAGAAGTCCCCATATTTACCAAGCTACCATTTACCCCTCCGCCGCCGTCCTTCTCCCCTCTTCCGGCCATTGCACTCTTCTCCCCCTCCATATCACGAAACCTCTGCAAGTAAATCTTCAACGGCTCGACGTATTCCTCGAATCCTAAAGTGGTCATCGCCCAAAGTAAATCATCGCCGTTGATTGTCTTCCTTTTCTCCCTCTGGCACTTATCGGACGCCTCTCCGGTGATGAAGCTGATGAACTCGGATACGCACTCTTGCACTGTTTCTTTTGCATCTTTCGATATCTTTGCGTTCGCGGGAAGTGCTTTTTTCATGATTCTGCTCACGTTTGCGATTGGGAGAAGCCTGTCTTGCTCTCTTGGAGAGGCCTCGTTATGCGCGTTGTGGTCTCTGTTTCCTCCCGATTCATTATCAGAATCCGCCATTTCTTTCTTCCAAGAATTCACACGACAGTGAAAATTGAGGCGCGCTGATTTCTACTGTTGGAAAACAGCAATTCGATATTTAAAGGAGAATCTACAATTTTGAATATGATTTTCAGTATTTTGGCATTAGTGAACTACCGAGATGCCAAAACTGCTTTGAACTCAAAATCGTAAGATTTATATTGATCATTCACAGTGTTTGATACCAGAAAGGATGTTTAATTCCACAGAAAATAGAAAAAAATATTTAAAATTTATAAAAAAAAAAAAGGATGAAGCTCAGATGCTTTGGTTTATATATTCAATTATACTATAATCCCTCTGGAATACCAAAATAGGTAATCAGGAATCTAAAACAACGGAGAAAAACGCAAAATAAAAAAAAATGCTAAAATTTAACAGAAGATAAAAATCAGGCGAAATTTATTTTAATAAAAAAACTTCACAGCTTTCAACATTATTATTGTTGAAACAAGAACTCCCTATAATTGCACTAGCATACCAAAATCAGGAAATATTTTAAAGTTTAACCGTAGAACAATCAAGAACCTAAGAAAACCATAACAAACAAAAATATACCAGAAAAATCAAACAGTAAAGTACACAAATAGCTGAGAATTTTTATTTTTTTTAAAAAAGGCAAAATCAGTGGAATATATTTCAAAAGTCCAAAAAAGGGTACGAAAAATGAAAATTCAGAAGCTAATTTCTCCGGCGAATTCGGAAAAAAAAAACGGAGTTCTAGAGAGAACTTTCTTAGAGAGAGAGTGAAGAGGAATTCGGCGTGGAGAGAATGCGAGGTCCGTTGGATCAAATGCTGCAATAATG
>CAIGRS010225821.1:0-11406 GCA_903798395.1 Fraxinus floribunda | reverse complement strand
CATGGGGCCTTGAATCATTATTCAGGTATGTTTTTACACAATTTTACAGCACATATCTTTTCCCAAATTCTCTCTCTGACTTAAGCATCGGAGGGGCGACGATGACATACCTCGACGCCTTTGTTTCAGGTACCAAGGAAGGCTCTAGTTCGTGCTCATCCTCAGTAATCAGGCTCGGAATACTCCAGGTACGACTTTTGGTAACATCACCCACCATTCAAGTAATCCCAATATTTTGAAGATGGTGGGTAATTTGAAGATTGGAATAAAGCAAAACAACTTTGGAAATATTCCCATTAACTTCCTGTAGTAAAGCCACATTTTTCACCATATTATCATGGATTTTCGACTAGTGATTCTTGTGACTTGCTGGATAAGAATCCGGTTTCGGTCCAACACCGATTGAACTTCCTAAAAATTCTCTGTGAAGGCGGCCCAGATGAGATTTTCCTGACCCTTTGCAGCTCCTTCGAAATCTGACAACAATGGGTCGGTCACTCGGTTGTGAGAGAAGTGGATTTGGGCGAGTTAGGGCGGTGGTGGGAGTAGCGGTTGTCGGGGTTTTCCATGATCGATTCAGCGAAATCTGGCGGTTTAATGTATTGTAGATAGATGATTTGAGATATTTGGCTGATATTTTTGGAGATGGAGCTTTTATTGGGTGGTGGGTGATGGTAGCGGCGGCGGGGCGAAAAGGAAGTAAGGGAGAAGATGAACAGTAGTAGCTTGGGGTTTTTAATTATTTGATTTTAGTTTTTTTTAATTATATATGAAAAAGGGAAAAATTACCATCTTGCCCTTTAGGAATTAGTCAACAATTGGTCATGTTTTTAATTTTTGGTCAATTGATTGTCAAACTAACGATTTCTGTCAATTTGAACTTCGAGTGCGAATTGTTTAAAGGTTTGGTATTGTGGGAGATACAAATCAAAGATTTGGGCAAAATGTACAAAAATGTGAAAGAGTTGGTATCGTGACTGCAATTTTCCCTAATTTTAATTTAAAAACACATATTTCTAAAATATATTTTTCTCCATTCTTTTCGACCATATATTTTTCAATAAAATAGTATTACACGTAAATTTAAATTTTTTTTTATTTTTTAACTACGCATTCTCCAACAAAATACTATTCCAAAATGTATTTTTGGACAAAAAAAAAATGTGGCTCAAGCAAACCAATAATTATATGAGGAAATTACCCGTAATAACTATATTTTCACAATACATCATATTCAACTTACATAATTTTTTTACACCATTTTATACTGCATTTTTTAAAGTAAAAAATGAAAACAAGAAACACCTGTGAAACATTTGAGCCACATTATTTTGGAAGAATGTATTTTAGAATAGTAGACTGATGGAGAATGTGTGATTGAAAAAGAAGGAAAAATTATTGATGTAATAAAAAATATTATTTTATTGAATAATGTGTGGTTAAAAATAAGTAGAAGAATGAACATGAAAATTTTAATGTGTCACAAATATGAGCTTAATACTTATTAGACAGCACGTACCAACCCAACAAACATGCCCTATTTACTACAAAATAAATGGAGAAATCCCATAATTGTAGCTCTTACATCAAAACCCTCCAATTTCTTGTGAACCATTTTCGTTAGGGATGTCCGTGGGTTGGTTCGGTTCTGCTCGGTTTCAAATTTTTTGCGTATTTAATAAATGAAACCGTTGGGTCCAAATATAATTATGGAATCGTTCGGGTTCGGTTAGGTTCCGTACCATAATTAAATTTTTTAACATTTACAGCAACACTGCATGAATATAACTAATGACATTTCATTCGTAATTTTTACAAATTAACGTAGCTCAATTCAAAAATATATAAATAACTAGCTATCAAATAACATTAATTTAGTGCATACAAACTTTACATCGCAGTTTCCTCAAATTAATGANTATAAATAACTAGCTATCAAATAACATTAATTTAGTGCATACAAACTTTACATCGCAGTTTCCTCAAATTAATGATAGTTCCAAACTCTATTTATGCTAAATTTATCCATAAAATAAAAAATGAAAACAACATCAGATAATATGAGAATTATAAATCAAAAATCATCTCCTAGAAAAAAAAAATCATACCAAATCCCTATTATGGAAGTTGAGCACAATTATAAAAACAAAATTTGTATAGTTCTTAAATAGATGTATAAATAGGTACCTAATTTAGAAGTGCTGCACCGGCGCGGCTATGAAAAATAGAAATTGCTTAGGGTTTCAAGAGAGAGAAATGGTTTTAGAATTTTATCTCATTTGAATACTTTAAATTTAATGAGTAAATTCAAATAGTCATGTAATCATATCAATTATTAAGATATAATTATGGCGGAGGTCCAGAATTTTTACAAAAACTGCAAATGGATCTCAAACTTCACTGATTATTGTCTTTAAAATGGGCTAATGAATTTTAAAATGATTTAGACTTTAAAATTAAAATTATGAAATGATCTGATTTATTTAATTAATTTGTTAATTTATTTAGAAAATAATATAATTTAATTAATTTACTAAAAAAATTATTTAGTTTCAGTTCTTATTTGATTATTGGTCTAGACTCGACACCTGATCCAAACTCATCGTTCTCGATTCGAGTATCCGTTCGGATATTTAACTTATGAAGAATCGCTCGATTTGGTTCGGTTGGTTTGGGCCAATCCGATTCGGGATTTTGGACACCCCTAATTTTCGTCAAAAATCAAACCCCAAATCTTAAATTCAAGAAAATCCCAAATTATCACAAACATCACTCACATTCAACACCCATTTTGCGAGATTTGTAGTTGATATTTCAAGAAGTGAAATGTGGTGAGAATTGGTTTTCAAGGAAAATCAAGAATTGGGTGGAAAATGAATTCCTTGAAAAATTTAGCTTACCAAACAGCCTAAAAGATGGAAAATGGAAAACGAATTCTACCTTACCTATAAAATTTCGTGCTATCAAAGAGCCCTAATATTTTAGGAAACAAACATGGATCTACGTTTGGGCTTTGAGCGGCTTGTGGTCCATTTACGTGTTTTCGGCCTATCTATAGTACTGCTATAAATTTTCAACAAACAGGGCATCAGTAGGGTTTTTCAGTTCACCTCTGAACCCTGCAACGCCGTTACTCCTTGCAGGTTATCTCTCGATTTCTCTCTTACACACTGTTAGGATAAACCACTGCATTTTCGATTCATTCACTCGATAATTTCTCTTAAATTTAATCTACAGCATCTTTCTTTATGCTGCAAGCATGTAAATAAGCTGAACTGATTAGAAACGCGATAATATGAATGTTTTCTTACATTTTGTTGTTTCAGAGTGAAGGAAGGGAAATATGTCTCACAGGAAATTTGAGCACCCAAGGCACGGGTCACTCGGGTTTCTCCCGAGGAAGCGAGCTGCACGCCATAGGGGAAAGGGTAAGCAACTTTCAAATTGAGAATAAACCAAATACTCTTTGAGATTTTTGGGATAGAAATGGTTAAATACTTAAATTGATGCATGACTTGCATATGTTGATAAAGTTTTGTGCTGTTAGGAAAAGGACTGCCTCTGTCCTTTCTTTTAGCATGTCGTTTTGTGTGGCAGAGGGAGGTGGAACAATATTTTCTTGAAAATTATTTATACAGATATAAAACAAAATGTTACTAATCAGCCATCTAAATTTTTACCTCGAAAGTTTTAATATCGAAGTAATTTTTTTTATATTAATAGTTGGAGAAAATTATTTGCATATTGGTTATGACCTTTTGAGTCTGGGAAATGAAAATAATAATAATATGGACTAAAAATATATTTACAACTACATGCTATAAGGAATAGTGCTATTTAGCCTGCATTGAGATTATAACCTTTGGTCCATGTGCTGTTAGATGATTGGCTAAATGAAAGGTGGTGGAGTCATTTCCAATTATCATTTAATGCTACATTAGTGCCATACAGGGGTTCTCACCCCATTTGGGCTAAATAGAATTTATCGACTATAAGAGGTCTTCTGACAATCTGTTTCAAATTCATGCTCAATATGGTTTTATATATATTATATACTGATTTCTTTATACATATATATTGGCTATTCATCATGTGGTAGAATGGTAGAAAACCTAAATTTCTGGCCTTTTTATTAGTAGTAACATTGTTCTTTGTCTTGAATAATGCAGTGAAGGCATTCCCTAAGGATGATCCCACCAAACCCTGTAGGCTAACTGCCTTCTTGGGTTACAAGGCTGGCATGACACACATTGTCAGAGAAGTCGAGAAACCTGGATCAAGTATAGTTATTCCGTGATAATTTTCTTTTTGATAGCATGTGATTTATTTTCCTGTTGTCTTAATAAACTGTTGGCCAGATAACTGCTGACTTGAAATTTATTATTTGCATAAGTGGCTAAACAAAAAGATGCAGTGAAGTTCTCTCTGAGCTTGTCTCTGTTTTCTATGAGCCATAAGTTTTACTATCTTGTTTTGTATCACTTAAAATTCGATTTGAATCTAATTTGGAACTGTTAATCGCAGAACTTCACAAGAAAGAGACTTGCGAAGCTGTAACTATTATCGAAACACCTCCAATGGTTATTGTTGGAGTAGTAGGGTATGTGAAGACGCCTCGTGGTCTTCGTTGTCTTAACACTGTTTGGGCTCAGCACCTGAGCGAGGAGATAAAGAGGAGGTTTTACAAGAACTGGTGCAAGTCTAAGAAGAAGGCCTTTACCAAGTATTCAAAGAAACTAGAGACTGATGAGGGGAAAAAAGATATCCAATCGCAGCTAGAGAAGATGAAGAAATATGCATCTGTTATTCGTGTTTTGGCTCACACTCAGGTATCAATGGCTAAATCTTTTTTAATTTCCTAGGGCTTTTATCTTTAAAGTTCCTGTAGATGGAGCAACATGCCAATTGGTGGAATACTCATGATGAGATGGGGGCGGTGCAAATCTAGTTGCCTTTTGTGTGGTGGGAATATAGTACTTAGGCACTGAGTACAGTCTACAGAATTTGTTTGTGGAGAAAACCACATTGGCATATAGGAATACTGTTTTGCTGCTACATACAAGGTCTACTAATAATATTTGTATTTTAGATAGTCTACAATTTGATGCATCATCCTTCACATGAAATATTTGATCATTCTGCTGGATGGCTAAATTACGGTTAAAAAATAGTTATTTGTCTACGAATGGAATAGTTAGATAGTGCATTACATTTTGGTGATTTCTTACTTGATATTAGATTTTTTTATATATATATTTTACGGCCCAAAAGCTGTGAGTCACTCTTTGCATTGTTTCCTCAAGTCATTTGTTTTGCATTTCTGGAAACTGAATTGAGCCTTAACAAATTCCCTCTCCCTACCGTCTGCTTCGGCTTCCAATCAAAACCGAGGGTGTTTAAAGGCTAGATCGGTGCATGCCTCAGCCATTCCCTCCCCATCTGTCATAACTGAAACTAGAACTTCCACATTTGAAAGTGGACACTACAGTTCTGAGAAGTCTTCGGGCATCTTGTTCACAAGCACACAGACTAATCAAATTCCATCTGTTCACAATGCAGATACGGAAGATGAAGGGGCTGAAACAGAAGAAGGCACACTTGATGGAGATACAGGTTAATGGTGGGACTATTGACCAGAAGGTTGACTTTGCGTATCGTTTCTTTGAGAAGCAGGTCCCTGTGGACGCTGTTTTCCAGAAAGATGAGATGATTGATATTATTGGTGTGACAAAGGGTAAAGGTTATGAAGGTGTCGTAACTCGTTGGGGTGTCACCCGTCTTCCTCGCAAAACCCACAGGGGTCTCCGAAAGGTTGCTTGTATTGGTGCATGGCACCCTGCTCGAGTTTCCTTCACTGTTGCCAGGGCTGGTCAGAATGGATACCACCACCGTACTGAAATGAACAAAAAGATCTATAGGCTTGGCAAGACAGGGGAAGAGACACACACGGCCAGCACTGAGTTTGACAGGTTCAAATATTATCTGAAACTTTATTCTCACAACTAAACTCGTGGTTTTCGCCATTCTCAACTTAACCAATGAAAACTCTTAATTAATCCTCATGAATGTGTTCTGTTCAATATGGTCGGCTGTATATCTGCTTTCATGGAGTTGTCTGATTGAAACTTGTGTTTTGTCCTTGGTATTCTTTTGTAGTCATGTTATGTCCTGGTTTTTAAAATCTTGCACTAACTCCCTGACATGCAAGTTTTTTTCCGATAAGCTGATTATGATTTTTCACCCCTCTAAATGATTTCAGGACTGAGAAAGATGTTACGCCTATGGGTGGATTTCCTCACTATGGAGTGGTCAAGGATGATTTTCTGATGATCAAGGGTTGCTGTGTTGGTCCTAAGAAAAGGGTTGTTACACTTCGTCAGTCTCTCCTCAACCAGACTTCTCGCCTTGCCCTTGAAGAAATCAAGCTCAAGTTTATTGACACCTCTTCCAAGTTTGGACATGGACGCTTCCAGACTACAGAGGAGAAGCAGAAGTTTTTTGGTCGGCTCAAGGCCTAAGTTATTCTAGTCTCAGAAGAAATTGTGAGAAACTTTGGATTTCATCATTTTTGCATTTGATTTGATTATGAAGTATCTGAATTTCTTTTTCTGGACCTCTGCACTTATGGTGCAAAACTTCTTGATTGTAATTCTTAAAAGTTCGCTGACTTTTATCACTAGCTGTTATTTACTGATATATTGTCGAAATGTTATTTCTATTCTCCAAAATGTTTATTTTGACGTTTTTGATGCCCTAACATACTGCATTTAGGAATTCGTTATATTGCCCTGTTAATGGATTTTATTATTTATATACACATTATTCAGCTGGCTCAACCTCATGTTCTTCGTATCTCCAAGAATCCAATTAGATGATAGAGCACGGTTCGCTGAAAAAAGGAACAAACAGAAATCATTCTTCATCCACCAAAAAAGGAGCAATGTTTTAAGGATAATGATGGTTGTACATCAAGATTTATACATCAAGGATTACACCCCTCTCACATGGAGGGTGGGACCCACTGAAATAATATATTTTTATTCGAGTTCATGTGAGGGGGGTGTAACCCTCGATGTAATGCCCGATGTACCCCTAGCATCATTGATGTTTTAAACTGCACCGCAATAACATTTGTTACGCCTCAGCTTAAGTGGCTGGTCATGTCGAACACATGGCATTCTCTTCCGCATACCCTTTTTCATGGAGAATAGGATAATTTGGGGAAATCCTCTATACAAGTAGCACGGTCCCCTCATTGTTGATATCACTTTTTTTTTTTGAGGTGATTGACATTTATTGTAAGCATCGCCTCAATCAAGTTGCACAAAGTACTCTGTACAGAGTGATTTATATGACACTTTCGCAACGACTCTGTTTTTTTCAGCCTTTACTCAAGCTATGATAGTCACGTTCATATGATGACTTTGAATCGACACAATTCATCTTAACCAATGTGCTGTTGAGACTTGAGATGAGGTCATATATTAAGTATCCAATGATTCTTGAGCACAAGCTTATGATGTCAATAGATTGCCACAATGGTACTTGACGAGCAACTGGTATGAGATCATGTGTCTAGTATTTAATGGACTTCAACTCATCTATTTTGAGTCATATAAATACTCACACACACTGTCATTTGAGATAATTGAACTTTAAGATAAATATAGTAATCTTCAACCAAGCATCCATTTTTGTTTTTTTTGTTTTTTTGGTACTCAAGTATCCCAACTTAGCCAGACTAATTTCATGGACCATCAGCCATCGGCCCCTCAGTAACTGACAAAGGTAAACCGCGGATTATGTTCAAGTTGACCAGGGTTCGAGCACCCCTTATACTCCTGACCCCAATGAGCGTTCCTCCATGATTATTACATCACCAAGCTGCTCCAACTAATATTGATTATTACATCACTCAGTTGCAAGCATCCATATTTTCATCTATCGTCTCTCTTACACCCAAATATATTCTGTCAATAGACTTGATTGTGAGTGTACACTTGACCGTCGCACTCCGTTGGAGCTACATTCATGTGAAATTTAACGTGTTGTTCAAGTGTGGGAAACATGCACATGAAGAAAAGAGTGGTTGGAATCTATTGACATTTGAATCCGCAGATTTTGAGGGTCAACAACATTCACACAAGATTTATTTAACATATGAAAATTATTTAGAAAATTCGACTCAAACCACTACGCATGCGCGTACAATTAATCATATAAAACCAATTTTAACTTGAAAACAACTTCAAAAAAGTATCACACAGTTGTAAAAATGGGACTGCAACCAAAAAGGTAATGGCATAAGATTCTCTCTTCTGAAGTGGCAATAATAATAATACATTAAAGTCAATGTGAGTGGGTGGGAATGGGAACACATCAATCAGACTCCAAAACTTGCAAAAATCTCCTTATAAATATTAAGGCCAATAATAGTATCGACTTTTCTACAATTTGTTTTACACTTTCGGGTTTGCTTTTCTAACAATTCAGTCCCAACCCCATGTGCTTGGCCGTGGGAACTCACTTGGTAAGTTCTCCATCGCCCCTTGTACTTAAAAGAGAGACAGAGATAAGAAAAGAGATTTAAAAAGAGTCTGATGTGGCATTTTCGGACGGGTCATACACTGAGGCCATCGAATCCACACTGCTTGCTTGTTACAGCTTGCTTTCTAGGACTGATCGCTATTGCACAATCCACCGATACCTGCCACACATTCACAATTTGTGTGAGGTGACGACTATAATCAACCATTGCAATCATAATGCACAAATGCAAACTCTTAAGATAATAATCAATTATCATAACCACATGATTTTGAGGATCAAAGATTGTTAATGGCAATCAACTGCTGTTCATCAGATGTATATTCCTACATATTAAAGTCAGTTCTTGAACATCTGCAAGATATAAAATATATGTGAATGTAATCCAAACTCATCTGTTTGGGTTTGAAAATTCGGTACTTTTTCACTATGCTGACCAACACTCCCATTATATTCAATTTTGTAGAGAATTGGAGTTTCGAGAGTAGTCCAATTTGATTATAAACACGACACCACCCTCAAATCTGATCGATGCGGACTTTTGATCTTATACCATCCCAACAAATTCTCACTCGGAGAAGTGGAAACAAGATGCAACTCTTACTCAACTAATGACAAAGTACATGACACTAACACAAATAAGTTCAAATTTAGCACCACTGATAGACCAATAGAGAAACACATTGACCGAAACACAAGAACTCAAGTTTAACACCATATTAATTATTCAAATAATTGGCAATAAATAAAGCCATCGCTTTTATTCATACATTGACGTTAAAATATGTATTTTTACTATACACAGTCAAACGGCGAGGAATAGTTTAGAAAGAGATAAGAATGGGAGTAAAATAAAAGGAGTGATGTCGAGAGATCCCACATATAATATTGCGCCGCACCGACTCGATCCTAATTGCACCGCTTACGATATTGCCCTTAGCGAACGTCATATTCTCGACGATTCCAAAAGGGCACAAAATAAAAGAAATAACTCGTGTGCCTGTCACAGTCATATGATCCCTGCTCCACGAATTTTGATAGAAACGTGAAACCTAAGCAAAGAAACATTCTATCAAAATTTTAAAGCAAGCCCCCACCTTTTCTCCTTCCATTTCTCTATCCCTCACTCAACTGGAGATTTTTTTTTTCTTTTTTACAGCATGTCCGCATATTTTTGTTCTTGATACACAAAATATACTGATATATATACCTCGATCATATGTGCGCGGTCTGGCCAAAATAATATGAGGGGAGGCAAAAACTTGACATATACAACAAAACTACTCGATGGCTATGGTTAATTTCAAGCCTCATTTAATGCGAAAATGACATTTCACTCCATCACTTGACCCTACAAACAACTACTTTTACGGTTTTACCTAATCTAATCAAAAGGCAAAGTGGGAAAATGAGAATTTTATTTAAGATTAATCATATGTCTTTAATTTAGACAACGAGTAAAAATAAAAATTACCATCTACATCCCGAGGTCCCAAATGCCCCATACTTTTAGCAAAGTCTACAATGTCATAATGCACGTTAGCAAGAATTGCATAATAATTGAACCAAGTTGAGTTCAGCTAACCTGCACACCAGGTGAAGTGAACCCAAGAATCCGGATCTTTGCACCGATATCACCCTCGACCCGCAACTCGACCCGGTCATTCAACGAAGCATCTCTTATCAAATTAGCAGCATCAGTCTGAAGCAAGCTAACCCGGTCGACGGCGATAGTAGTCTCGACCTGCCGGACACTGTGCGCGGGTTGATAAAATCCGGGAACGATGCCCCTACCCAGAGGGATGCCGCGGTACATGACAGTGAACTTGGACTCACTGTACTTGATTCCGACTTTGTTGTCATTCACGGCAGTGAATAGCATGTGGATAGTGAGGGAGACGGCGGCGGAGGAAGGGGTGGTGGGACTGATGCCCATGTACTGAACCCCCACCTGCTGGAGATCGAACTGAGGTTTCTTCGGTTTTACAGCCAGTACAATTACAAGGATAACAGCAAGGATTAATAGAGCAAGAAACGAGAAGAGGAGAAAAAGGCAACAGCAACAGCCACGGAAGGAGAAGGAGGAGGAGGAAGAGGACGAGCTTGGAGGAGGGTAATAGTGATGGCCGTGATGAGCACCATTTACTACGGCTGCGGCGGAGGGCGCGGTGGTGGGTCCGGTGGACATTTCTGTAGAGTTTACAACTGGGTTTTGGGTTTTCTTCATCTTGAAAAAAATAAAGGCGGAGCCCCACCAAGGAAGTGGCTACCTCCCTTTTCTTCTTCTCCTCCACTCTCTCTCCTCGTAGCTTTAGAATTTTGTTGTTTTGCTATTGCTTTTTCTAGAGAGAGAGCGAATGAGATTGCTTGGCAATTAGGAAAAGGGACAAACATGTGATATCAAAACACTGGTGAATGCTCTCTCTCTCAAATCTGGGACACCCTATTAATTAATATTTATTTTATTTTCATTTATTTTGACAATTGATGAAATCTTTGTTTTAATTCGGGCTAAGCAGATCCTATATTCCACAGTATTCGGTTTATCCACGTTTAATTTATTAAAGAATAATGGTGAGCGATTGTAAATAATATTATTCTTTATAAAATTATACGAAATTAATATGGTATGAAGTTTGGGCGATATTAGTGTGCATGAATTGGGTAAAGGTGCGTGAAAATTGAAGAATCGTGTGGTGAGAGTTAATTCACGTGAAGGAATCAACGTTGTTGATTTGATATAGATTTAGGAATTAAATGAATTAGAGAATATTAACCATAATAATTTTTTACAGTAAAAATAGGACTGAAATATGTGTAATGTAAAAAATGAATATTTTATTTTTAAAAAGTAGTTGG
>CAIGRS010225820.1:0-19965 GCA_903798395.1 Fraxinus floribunda | reverse complement strand
CTTATTTGAACCACCCAAAGGGTGCTTCCATCATAAGCAACACAATAACAGGTTAATGAAATTTGAAAACAAATAATTTTACTTTAATTACAAAAGTGTCGTACGCAACATCCCTACCTTAAACACTTGGAGTTTGAATATCTTCTTGTGCTCAATAAAATATAGCGTTCTCTTTACTTCTTCTTTCAGAAAATTTTCAAATTCAAGATGCCTTAAGTCTATGGAAAAATGGGCGAATAACTTTATGTATAATTGAAATAGCTGGGGAGAGAAAATGTGGCTTTTGGGGTTGTAGAAGATTGTTGTTTCGCATATCAAACACAAAACGAAATTGAAAATTTGTATCAACTAAAGTGGGAAAAAATAACAATTGCAAATCGCATATTTAACTTTGTGCATAATTGGTGGGTTATGGGAAACGTATAGGCACCTTTTCGTATGAATGGAAATTTTATTTATAATTACCATAATGGCATTAAGTGGTTATTAAAAAAAATCAAATGAAATGTCTAGTGAAGAAAATGAAAAGTTAGGTTGATGGAATATAAAAATAAGTGGGGATGAATTAGGGGTTGTTTGGTACACTATAACTGGTTTATCTAATTTTTAAAATATAAGTACTAAGCATGTATACAAAAATTAATATAATGTGTGAAGTCAACATAAAGATTTATCGTTTAAGAGAAATCCGATACCTTACAAATTTTTTAGAAAAAAAAAACAACAAGTGTGCAAAACATTACTACTGTGACCAAAACTTTAGTTTGAACTCTTAGGAAAGGGCATAGCGACTTAATAATATAAGTCAAATTATTTTCAAGTATTACAAGAAAAGTTTATTTGAAAACGACATAAGATTTTTTTTTTTCTTGGTCGCTACAGGATAGCATATTATAGTTAAGTTGAAACCTTCAAGTTATTCGAGTACTCCAGTTCATTTAAGGTTTAAAAATCAATTAGGTTAGGCTCAAAGCTTAAATAATTAATTAAAAAATAGTTCAGTTGAAATTTCAGAGTTAAAGCCTAGTTAGTCATTAAAGTTTAGCTCAGTTAAGGTCCAGATTGTAGTATGTCTGAACAGTTCATTATGGTTAGTATATTACTGAGGTCCTTTTACTTGTAAGAACAACAGCAAAATCATAAACAATACAAGAGATGTGAAAAAAATTTCATTCCTTAAATAAAAAGATAGTTACATAAGGAGGCTTGAGGAATTACAAAGATTTAAACACATAAATCTAAGCTACTACTGGGGAGGTTGGGGAACCTGAACCTTGTTGTCAGGAGCATCAGTCACCACTTCTTCTGGAGTCTCTTCAATAGGGGCTTCATCTTCAGCAACTTCCTCAGTTGGGGTCTGAAGCACTTCTTCTACCAACTCAGCTCTTAACTCTGAGGTATCAAGCTCAAGATAAAGCTCCTCAACCCTGCCTACCACCTCGACGTATGCAAACCTCCTCCAGTAGATGGAGAAGCATTGGTACTCTTCAGTTAGATGAAAGTTGGCTATCTAATTCTTCACAGTCGCTTCGCTTGTTCAGCCTTAGCTCATTAGGCCTCGTCCACGTAGTATTTTATTTGGCTCTCCATAAACTGGTTGCCATCCTTACACCCAGCCAATTCGAAGTTAACCTTCATGAGAACCTCGACAGTGAGCTTTTGATGGTTGTTAGAAGTCTTAGCTCTCTCTGTCAAAGAAGCCACTTCACATTGAGACTCATACACCTCTTTTTTTAGAGCATCAATCTCAGCCAAGGTAAAAGCCAGCTTTACCTCATCTTCAGCCATAACTTCTTTCAGTTCAGCTCGGGTAGAAGCAACGTTCTCAATAGAGGCTCTATTCTTTCTTTAAATGTCAGCTAACACTTCCTAACACTCAAGGGCCACCCCAAAAGCTCTTGCACTTTGGCTAACCAGTGTGGCAATGAGGTCCACCGCACACAGGTGGACACATAATTCTGTCATCTTTCAGTGCCAAACTTATTGAAGTTCTCTGTAGCACCTTAGACTTCACACGAGAGCATTTCCACAATAGCTGAGGTGATCTTATCATCCCTTCCAGCCAAAAAATTCCATAACTTTCCCGACGTCCTCTCAATTTGCGCTTTTTTAGGGACCTTAGAAGCTGAAGGTGTTCCCTTCTTAGCTTTTTCATTAGCCTTTTGACCATACTCTACTCTAGTAGCCTTCATTGAGGATTCAGAGAGCTTCGGCTGCTGAGGAGTCCTTTTTTCAGCATAGGACACAGTGGTACCGAAGCTCCGTGACGACCCAAAGGAGTGGGTGAGCTTTCATTTCTTCTAAGGCTCCTCCATCTTCTCTTTACCCCTCTCAGCAGCCACCTGGGCCATTTTGGAAACCTCTTCTTCCTCCCCCTTATCAGCTTGGTCTTTGCTGAGGCGCTCCAGCCTCGACCTCACTTGCTTAGCCCCGAAGGAAGATGGGTTCAGAGCCTTTGCACCAACTGTTGCAGTGGCCTTCAGTATTGTGGCCATGTCTGGTACGGGATACTCCTTCTTCATAAACTTGTCTACAAATATCAAAGGGAAAAGTTAGAAATTACAAAAAATGAAGATAAAGATAAGGAGCCTCTTAAGTTTAGAGGCCAACAGTCCAAAATCCATGAAGTAACTGCTTCAATCAATCAATTGTGCAAAGCTTCGGAGTTTGAAAGATCCTTCGTAAATATCTTCGATGACGTCCCACTCAGCCTCGTCTAGTTCATAACGCGAACCGGAATTTGCAAACAAAGCAAACAAGAATTAGTACAAAGGGGTTGGACATAAATTACGAGTTGATGGGCGAGGTACTCACGGGCTTCATAGTACTGGGTTAGTACAGTACAGGGTGGGACAGTAGCCCCTCAACCATCTACCACCTGTCCCTCACCTAGAACCAAGACTTCTTCCACCTCTTGATGGAAGTAGGGAGCCCCACTACGAAGGGAGCATGAGCCCCCCCAAGGGATAATGTAGTACCACCCCTTGGAGTCTTCCTTCCCAATGACCCGAGCCTGAAAAATTGTTTGAAAGACATGTTGAGGCATGTCTTCGCCTAAAGAGAGCTCCTTCCAGAGGAAGTAGGCCCCAACTAATTGGCTCCACCCATTTAGCAAAATCTGGTTAGGAGACAACATGAAATTCCTTAGCACCGCCCTAAAGAAGGGGGTGCAGAGGCAGACTCACTTCTTTTTTAAGCAGGAATTCACTTATGGCCACATAGGCCAACCTCAGAAAACAGGAGTTCATTTTTTGGGGGTCAGCATTGCTTATTTTGTTAACTATGCAAACATTTTGAAGTATGGTTATTATGATTAATTAAGTTTCTTGTGAATTCGTTTTGTTTTTAGTTTTATTATACCATAAATTTTTATTTTTATTTTTATTTTTTTTCTGAAGTTGGCTTTTGTTTTATTTCTTTCTTTCTTTCTTTCTTATTATATAATTGTTCTATTGAGATTAAATAAACCATGAAGAATGTATGCAATATGACTATAAACTTTTTTTATTTTTTTCATTTTTTGCCACTTAATAATGTATATTTCTATATAAATATTATGTAAATTAATAATACTAATTACGACCCTACCACATGCAACATACATGCACCCACTAGTTTGAAAATAAGCAAATAAAAAGAAACCATATTCCAACCTAACCATAACCAATGTGGATCTAAATGTTACTTAAATTTAAAATTGGAGACTAAAGTGCGACCGTGTCAAAGTTTGGAGACTATCTATGTTATTAACCCTCACTATTTATCAATAGGTTGTGCAGGAGAGAGGGGGGCCGGTGCCTTGCACGTTAATTACAAAATTCTTTATAACAATATTTTAATTTAGCATAGATAAATCTATACTGCAGCGAGTGCACATTGTTGGGTTGTGTGCCCATATATTATAATTTTGCTGATATAAAAAAATAACAATATTCTGATATTAAATAAAATTATTTTTATTTTATTTATTTAATTATTGAGCATGCGAATTAAAGTTTATATGATTACTTGTGATAATATAAGTTAAGTAAGCGTTGAGAAGTACTGTGACACAATTTATATTTTGATCATAAATAATTGTCCATTACCAATGTATAAGGGTTGACACCTTGTATCGAAACTTTGTAAAGCTGACCGATTCACTATTCAGGTTTGTAATTTGTCCTCACAAAGTTTAATGTGACACTAGTACACTTGGAGTGTATTAAACGGACTACGTGTTGATTTTAATTTTATAGCATGATCGTGCGGAGAATTAAATTCCACTTGACCGCTGCGTATTTCATCTAAATCCTTTAACAGAACGTATTAAAAATTAACACTAATAAAAATGAGAAAAAATAGAGCATATTTTCGTAACACGCTAAAATCAAATACATGTATAGAATTTCAAAAGGCTTTAAGAATATCTACATTAAGCCCCTGTTTGGTACACATTTTCATTTTCATTCTTCTACTCATTTTCAACCACACATTCTTCAAGAAAATAATATTTTCCATCATATCAATAATTTTTCCTTTTTTTTCAACCACACATTCTCCATAAATCTGTTTTTCTCCTCATTTTCAACCACATATTCTTCAATAAAATAATATTTTCCATTACATCAATAACTTTTCCTTCTTTTTCAAACACACATTCTCCATCAATCTACTATTCCAGAATACATTCTTCCAAAATAATATGGCTCAAATACACGCTAAATTTAATGGTCATATCGACCCGTCAATACACGATGACGTGTAAAGAGTGGTAGTAAGTACATGCACGATGATACAAACCATATTTCTACACAGTTGATACTTTTAAATTTAAGGTGTAAGACACTTTCTCACTTTAGATGGTATGAAGATGCTAATTTATCTCAGGATTACTTGAATTATTAGCCGAGAAAGTTAGGCAAAAAATTTATGAAGACGTTGTATGTCTAAAAGATATATGACATATGGTGAAATCATACAAGTCTGCATCAATGAAGGGTTATACATTTGCAACGATATTAAGCTTAAAGCCCAAATTGCAAATCAACGTCGAAGATGCGAAGTTGTAGATTTAGCGTGTTGAAAGTGGAAAGAAAAAGAAAAGGTTTTATAAAGAAAAGTTTTATCCACCTAAAAAGAAAAAAGGAAAAATATGTGAAAAAAGATTCATAAAAAGATTTTAAAAATAAAAAATCAATAGGTAAGAGACTTGTTTGCTGAAAGTGTGGTAGAATATGTTAAGCTCAATTTAGTCAAGGTTATTTATGTCTTTGTATAAATAATTCATCATAGAATAGGCGTGACTTAGTTGGTTTTGTGTATATATATGTGTAAGTTGTAATCATTTGAAGGTAATGAAAATTCGTTCCAACAATTTTTCCCACCAACTCTCTTCTTCACATTTGAAACTTTCTCTGCAACTCTTCATGGTATCAGAGCAATCTATTGTAGCTTAACAGAATAACAGATGACTCAAATGTTGCAATAGATCTAGAAAGTCAGTGTGATCACGCGAATTCATCGACAATTTGCTTGTTGGTGAAATGGCGACAGGAGATAATAACTCTCTTCTCAGCTGGTTGATCTCTGATCCAACAAGTCCATATTATCTTCACTATGGAGATAACACTGGTATGAAGATCATATCAATCGTTCTCAATGAAGACAACTATTCGACATGGAGTCGAACTGTGGTTATGGTGCTGAGTGTTAAAAATAAAGAAGGTTTCATTGATGGAACTATAAGTAAACCGAACAAAGATGATCCTATGTTCAGTGCATCGAGAAGGTGTAATCAAGTAGTTTCTTACTGGATTATAAATTCTATTCCTAAGGAGCTCTATCCTCGTGTAATGCATAAAGATTCTACGAAGGAGATTTGGATCGAGCTTCGAGACAGGTATAGTAAGGGAAATGGCACACACATCTATGAATTGAAGAAGCATATTGCTTCAATTTCACAGGAGAATGGATCTGTTAGTTCCTATTTTAACGGATTCAAAGGACTTTGGGAAGAATTAGACAATTATCCGCCAGAAGTTAATAGCAATTGCTATAAACATGAAGATCAGGTTATGCAATTTCTCATGGGGTTAGATGATCAATATTCTGCTGTTAAAAGTCAAGTACTGTTAATGGATCCTTTACCATCATTAAACAAAGTGTTTGCCCTCATATTACAAGATGAGAGGTAAAAGGATATTACTGCTAAGAAATATCAACATTTCGAAGCTACTGCATTTGCCAGTAGAATGATGAATGGACTAGGTGCTAATCAGAGGTATGACTCATTCATTTCATTTTAGAGGAAGGATAGGCCTATGTATAGTCACTGTGGATTGCTTGACCACATTAAAGGAAAGTGTTGGAAGCTAGTGTTGGTTATCTACCGGGGTACAAATTTGCTAGAGGAAAATCACCTATTGCTGGAGTTGATGCTCAAATTCCAGTTGATAGGAGATCTGAGACTACTAGCCACCAGTCAAATGTACCTTTTACACCAGATCAATGCCAACAAGTTTTGGCTATGCTTGTTCTCAATTACAAGCACAGTTATCCACTAGTAATTATAAATTACAAGACACATCATTGGCTTCATCAGCCACTCCTAAATCATCTACATTCTCAGGTAATCTATTTTGTTTTAATGGTGATGAGAATGACGTTAAGTAGATTATTGATACTGGAGCATCTGAACACATGGTATACTTCAGCAAGTACTTAACTGAAGTTACAACTGAGGCTAATGCATTTGTTAGGCTACCTAATGGAGATCAAGTTGCTGTTACGAGTGTTAGCACAGTGAAATTGTCCAATGAATTAATTTTAACTGATGTTCTTGTGGTGCCATCATTCAAGTTTAATCCCATTTCTGCAAGCAATTTGGTTCTCAAATATAACTACTTCCTGATCTTTATGTGTCATACTTGCCTTGTGCAGGATCTTTCAACATGGAGGATAATTAGGGTAGGCAACCTTGAGAACGGATTGTACCATTTCCAGTTTAGGTGATCATCAGAAAAATCCCAACTCCTATAGCAAGCCACTCATCAATTTTCATCAGTCATCTAAATATTTTGTCAAATCTGTTATATCATGTTGCAGTCCAGTTTCCAATCTTCATTGTAACAAATTTACTGATATTTCTTGTAGTTCCTTGAACGTCAGCAACGTTAGAAGCAAAATTGATATATGGAATTGTAGATTAGGTCATGTACCTAATTCAAAATTGTCTACCTTTCACAAATATGTTCCTGATATTAAGTTCAATAAATTCCTACACTGTTCTATTTGTCTCTTAGCTAAACAACATTGATTAACTTTTCCTCATAGTGAAACACGGGCTTCAAAGCCTTTCGACATCATCCATTATGATATATGGGGCCCCTATTCCACTCCTGCCTTGAATAATTCTAAATATTTTCTCACTATAGTGGATGACTATAGTAGAGTAACATGGACTTATTTGATGAGGAATAAATCTCAAACCAGATCCATTATTCAATCTTTTTATTTTTTAATTCAAACACATTTCCAAAGTAATATAAAGACTTTACAATTTGACAATAGGGCTAAGTTTCTAATGACTGATTTCTTTCATTCCAAAGGCATCTTACACTAAGTTAGCTATGTAGAAACTCCACAGCAAAATGGGATAATAGAGAGGAAACATCAGCATCTCTTAAATATAGACAGAGCCCTAAAATTCCAAGCCAGTCTCCCACATAAATTTTGGGGTGTTTGCATTCTCACTACGACTCATCTTATAAACAAAACCCCTATTTCCCTACTTGCTGACAAAACACCATATGAAATGTTATTTTAGGCTGCACCTTCATACATTCATCTAAGGGTATTTGGCTGCCTCTGTTATGCTACTACCTTGAAGAGAAACATATCGAAATTTGATCCTAGAGCCACCCCTTATATTTTCACTGGTTATCCATACGATATGAAGGCTTATAAACTCTACAATCTTCATACGAATACAAAGTTTTATTCCAGAGATGTCATTTTTCATGAAGATATCTTTGCTTTTCAATATCTATCTTTTCTTCAATCATTATCACATTCTACAGATTCTTCTCAGTCTAATCAAAAGCTCTTCTCATCTTAGTTCCCTGCATACCATGAATCTCCTGATTCATCCTTACATCTTGATTCACATGATGTATCTATATCTGCTTCGAACAACTTCAATTCTACCCAGTCTCCAAGAATCACCCTTTCCTCTTCTTTACCTCGTATCTCTGTTCAAAGATCCAAAATGATTACTAAACCACCATCTTACCCCCTGGATTATCACTACAATCTTGTTTCTCTAAAGCCTATCTTCCAGTCAGATTATATGGAAAAAGATCATGCTGCAAGTAAGCAATATCCCATCTCAGGTTATTTGCATTATACTAGGCTATCAACTGCACATAGGCATTATGCCTTGGCTTTTTCTATTATATTAGAACCAAAGTCATACAATGAAGCATCTAAGTATCTAGAGTGGTGCACTACTATGGAGTTGGAGTATCAAGCCCTTGTTTCGAATCATACTTAGGATGTTGTTAAACTTCCTAATCATAATACACCTGTAGCTTGTAGATGGGTGTACAAAGTTAAACTTCAATCAGATGGCATTGAAGAGAGAAAGAAGGCTCATTTAGTTGCCAAAGGTTTCACTCAGCAATCAGGTTTGGATTACGAAGAAACTTTCTCACCTGTTACTAAGTTAGTGACTGTTAAAACATTGTTCGCTATGGCAGCTCAATTACAGTGGCATCTACATCAATTAGATATCGATAACGTCGTTCTCCATGGTGATTTGGTTGAAGAGGTATCCATGTTACTACCTCCTGGATATGCGCAGCAGGTGGAGAATGGAGAACGTTTAGTTTGTAAGCTAAACAAATCTATATATGGCCTTAAACAGGCCTCCAGGTAGTGGAATACTAAGGTCACATCTTACATTTTATCACTAGGCTTCAAACAATCAAAAGTAGGTTATTCTTTGTTTAGCAAAAGGAATGGATGCTCATTTACTATCGTGTAGGTTTATGTAGATGACATCATAATTGGTGGGAATGATTTGCTATACATTGATCAGTTTAAAAAGGAGCTTAATGAGCAATTCAGCTGAAAGACTTAGGGACTCTCAAATTTTTCCTTGGTCTTGAAACTGTAAGAACTGAAAAGGGCATTTCAGTATGCCAAAGAAAGTATGCAGAGGTCCTATTAGATGCATGTTACTTGGGAGCCAAACCAGCCTTTAATCCATTACCACATAATTTGAAATTGAGTAAAGATGAAGGGGACAATGTACTGGATGCTAGTGAGTATAGAAGACTGGTTGGAAGATTACTCTATATTACTATAACAAGGCCTGATCTAGCTTATGCTGTACAGGTATTGAGCCAATATTTACAGTTACCAAAGCTAAGGTATTTAAAGAAGACAACAGGACAAGGTCTGTTCTTTGGAAGCAGACCTGACTTACATCTGAAAGGCTATTGCGATGCTGACTGGACAGCTTGCTCAGACACTAGAAGATCCATCACTGGATATTGTATCTTCTTGGAGAACTCATTGATGTCGTGGAAATCTAAAAAGCAACATACCATTTCAAGGTCTTCTGCTGAAATGGAATATAGATCTATGGCAGCAGCTGTTTGTGAGATAAGCTGGCCAAAGAACCTGTTGAATGATTTAGGTATTGAACAAAGTAAGGCATCTTTGTTGTTTTGTGACAACCAATCCGCTATTCACATAGCTAGCAATCTTGTGTTTCACGAGAGGACCAAGCACATTGAACCAGATTGCAGATTTATTGACCAAACCTCTAGGTGGAAGGCAGTTTAAAACCTTGTTGTACAAGATGGGAGTTTTGAATATATATACTCCTCATCTTGAGGGGGAGTGTTGAGCTCAATTTAGTCAAGGTTGTTTATGTCTTTGTATAAATAATTCATCATAGAATAGGCATGACTTAGTTGGCTGTGTGTATATATATGTGTAAGCTGTGATCATTTGAAGGTAATGAAAATTTGTTCCAACCATTTTTCCCGCTAACTCTCTTCTTCACATTTGACACTTTCTCTGCAACTCTTTAGAATATGCCACTATGCTAATAGATGCATGACTAAACAAAAAGTTAATGAATTAGTCGAGGACGAAGTATTAAAGAAACAATTTTTAAATATTTTCATTGAAATTATTTCTTATGTTAATCAGATTTATAAATCTGATTATACGAGTATTCCTACTTCATCTGATGATATATGTTCTTGTAAAATAAAGAAAGATTCTCATAAAGCTATTGTGAAAATAAATGGCCTTATTTCAATGCTCTTAGCTAATCTGACAATTTACCTGTTGACAATTTACGAATAAAGATGGCATGAATAGAATCTCCAATACCTGAAATAAAAGCATCGATATGTGACCTATGATCCTTCCGATGTTTAAGTTAGTGAGAAGGAAATTTATGAAAAGGCTATGAACTGAAATTATGTAGAAGCATACTTGCATAATGAATTAAGGATATGTATTTATAGGGGTGGATGAGGCAGTCCTGATACGATTAGATCACTAGATATTTTATCCGTTTAAGAGACGTAGAATACATTGAAGTCATATTAAGATAGAGTAATGGAATCCTGTAGGAACTCTAACGTTACTGAATTCGGATGAGTTTCAATTTATAGAAGTAGAGTCCTAATGGATCAAGTGTCGTTAGTTAAGGATAAAGCCCAATTATTTACTCGAGGAGATGTTTTTTCATCTTATAAGCTTCATACCCGATGAGGGATGTGATGCCTATTGGAAAATTCCCTAAATTAAACAAAATCGGGGCTTGGGTATATTGCTGTTGGGCTACTCCTAAACTCAACTACATCAGTAGCTCTCATGTATCCATGTCAGAAGCTCATGCACGATGTGCAAGTTTCTCGGATGAGGTGCACAAAGATCATGTTTAAAATAAGCACGCTCGTGTAGGGAGATCATGTTTATTTTTATACATGATCTTTGATTTGAGCGAGAACGGTGATGAGTCATCAAAGTCTTTCAGGCTGGATGATTGACATATAGCTTGGGTGGAAGGTCAAGATCTAGCAACCCTTGGGATTTCTCAGAGGCCTAAAAATATCCTTCAACTCTTTATTTGTTGATTTTTACCCTAAAATATCCCCTGTGCAAGTGCATCGATTTCGTTACGGTAAGAGCTCGAGATCTAAAGATAATTTTAAAATTTTTATTCCTTCAGAGATGTCGAGTAGTGATAGCTCATCGGGTTCAAGTAGCACACCCGAAGACATAGGTCATCCGATAGATCCCATGGCCATCCTATTAGAGACTCATCCTAGTAGGCCAACCCTCACATACCTTGAGGTTCTTTGTAAATATAAGGAGCATAATGTTATTTCCATAGCTAGGTAGTTTGGGTTAATGCCAGGGTGTGACGTTAGAGCACCGAGAAATGAGGATAGGGTGGTGAGTGCTCAAGAATGAAAGATCTTAGTTTTTAGGGACTCTCTAAAGGGTCGACAGAGGTGGCCCCTCCATCCCTTTTTTATAGAGTTCTTGGTTTTTCATTTTATGTACCCCGAGCAACTCGTCCCAAATGGATGGAGGATGATCATGTACTTTTTCATAGCCTATAGGTTTCTATTTATAACTTCGAGGCTCGACCTTCTTAGAATGGTCTTCGAGCTTAAGTTCCTCTCAGACTTCAATTGCTTTGGTACATGTCAACAATATGTAGGTTGTATATCCGGAAAAAAGTTGAGCTCCCATAGAGGGTAGAAAGAATGGTTTTTTGATATTTTTCCTTGAGACCCCAAACATCCTCTTAGATCTGTAGGAAGTACTAGATATTGCTCAGTCCAATGAAGGGCAACCATTTTTTGAAAAATTAGAAATCGATAGGCAGAGGCTAGAAGACCTCGAGCCTTTAGCTTTCAGTCTCGACGACTTCTTAGGACATGATATTTTCGTTCTTACCAGTGTGAAGGACGTCGATGCTTTATTCATTTTGTTTAACCCAATATACTATTCGATCTAATCCCTTATATTTTTTGTAGTCATGACATTTGATCCTTTTTCCCTAAATTTTATCTTGTTAAACAAGTCCCAAGGCACCCCAAGTTCGAGTTCGAGACGAAAAAAAGAAAGAAGAGAGCACGGGATTCAATCCCAATTATTACCAAGTGAGGTTTCTATAAGACCTCGGGAGTCAGGACTACCCTAGTCACCAAGGAGACACCTCATCCACCAATAGATACTAGGGAAACTGCCCCTTCTAGAACAATTCTTGAGGTTGTAAACCTTAAAGATGAGCTCGTACCTCGACATGATTGATGTTGGATGATTACAAATGGTGTACGCTCATCTCGAGTAGTGTTAGTCAATACTAGACTTACATTGATGTTGATGAAAGAATAAAGACATTAAAGGCCATGTTGTGAATGTGAACTTTTAAAAATCTTTATCTTATTATCCCGATCATAAGCTCATCCCTTCATTTCTTAAATGTTTTAGACCTTGAGTGTAGCTCGAGGACTAGATTTGAGAGAGAAGGACGACATGCACAAAAGGTTGACCTTGCTGAGGTCACGGAGCATCATGAAAAGAAATTAGCCGAGCTAGAAGTTGGTCACGCTTTGAAGGACTAGATGAAAGCCGCGCTTGAGGGTGAGCTAAGAAAAGATCGTGATGAAATTGGGATGGCGAAGGATGAGGTCGAAGATGCAAAGCTCAAGCTTGAGCAAAAAACCAAAGAATACGAAGCTAAGCTCGAGATAGAGCAATCAAGGATTCAAGAAGTTTGAAGACTTTGCTACTACGAAGGGAGAATATGTCCTAAGCTCATATCAATATGCCTTTAAGCTAGCCTAGGCTTTCCTCAGGGCAAGGCTTCTTGATGTCTGGCTAGAAGACTTGAAACAAATTCCCAACATGATTAAAACTTGAGCTCTCTGTTTCTGAAGAAACTATGATTGTGGGTAAGGCAGACATTGAGGATGATGATACAGTTGATAGGCCATCATATATAGGGTAGTATGGCTCGAGCTTCCCATTCTCTTTTTGTATTTTTCTCGATCTTGTAATTGACTTTTTAGTTAAATGAAACAATTGTTTTACCATAGCCTTAATGCTAAGTTTTGTTCTTTATAATTTCATGCAAGCTATTAACTAGATATTAAATGATCTTGATATCTAAATATTTGAGCCAATCTTGTAGAATGTATAAGCTCGACGGCTAGGATGGACTTAATGTGAATTAATTAAACCCGAGCTTTACAGTTCGAATTCAGATTAAAGGATTAAGCTCGACGACTTGGACGAACTTAAATGTAAATTGATTAAACCTGAGGATATTGTAATTATGTAATATTAACCTCGCAATCCTAAGGTTGTTATATTTTGAAGTTACAATTCAGGCCGAGAATGGTAGATCCTAAGGCCATGACATTTTATGAAATAGGATCCCAATGTTTGAGATCATAACATCGGGAAACAGACTTAGATTATTTTTTATGCCATTGTTGTGTTGGTGCTTGCACAAGGCAAGGCTTGAGGAGCTCGCACTAGACAAGATTTGAGGTGCTCGCATGGGGTAAGACTTGAGATGCTTGCATGGGGCAAGTCTTTTGGTGCAAGTAGAGCAAGCCTCAAAGTGGTTACATGGGGCAAGACTCTTGGTGCTTACACGAGGAAAGCTTTAGGTGCTTAAACGGAGGGGGTGCAAAGCTTAAGGTGCTTGCAAGGGATAAGACTTTTTGTGCTTGCACGGGGCAAAGGTTTTGGTGCTTACATAGGGTAAGACTTAAAGTACTTGCACGGGGCAAGACTTTGAGCATTACTTAGAATAGAAAATTGAACTTTATTGAGATAATATCCCAAAAACTACTAATAGAAACTAACTTATCCTAGCTAGAAAGGAAATATGGGCATACAACTTGACCAATTGAATAATAAAACATGAAGAACAAACTGCTTTTAATAAATCTTCAAATTCTAGACATTCCAAGGTCTTTTGAGCAGTCTTCCTACATTATCTCTTATGTTGTATGCTCCTCCACGTACTTACTTTATGACTTCGAAGGGTCCTTCCCGAATTGGCCTAAGTTTGCCATGGCGTGACTAGTTATTTGGGCTCTTCTGAATACGAGGTCCCCGACCCTGAACTTTCTAGTATTGCCTTAGTATTGAAGTGTCTTGATGTTCTATTTTGATAAAATGCAACTTTTAAGGCAGCTTGCTCACGTATTTCTTCAAGACAATCTAGGTTTTTGTTGTGCGATCCGATCCTCGACATCAGGCTCAAGATGCCTAAGGCTGGGAAGTCTAACCTCAGTTGGAATCATGGTATCAACACCAAATGCTAGAATGAAAGGGGTCTTAGTTTTTATTATTTTTTGATATGATCTGTATGTCCAAAGTATAGATGGTAGCTCATCAGGCAAAGTATTCATAGCATCTCCGATTATGAGGATGTGAAACTCAAATCAAACAATGGTCAATCCTGAGGCTGGTGTAAAGTTTATAAACTGGGAGTTATCTAATTGTCCGCCGTTGTCTATTACGAGAACCTTGTGTATCTTGAACCTGTATATGATGGACTTCCAAATGAATACCTTGAGTTTGGTCTCAAAAATTATTGCTGGGAGTTCTACCTCTAAAATATCCCACTGCTACAGTGACGAACTTCAATTGACCTTTGTTACAGGGAAAGGTCAAAGGATGTTGATACCCTATTGCTCAAAGAAAGCTGAATAGTGGATGTGGATGAAATCCTCATTTAGTAAGTGGATGAAATCCTCAGTTAATAAATGGATGATGTTGCCGAACCTTTGGCACTTATCGTATTTTTAACATAGTTTGAGGCATCTTTCTTCATGGTAGGCCTGTAATACCTGTACCTAAAAAAAGCTTAAAGGCTAAGGCTGGAGCTTCTTGATGATTCTCACACACTCATTCATGAACTTCATGTAAGTATTATGCTCTAGGTCCAATCGATTTTGGACGTAAACACTTTTAATATGTTTAATGCATTTTTGTTGGTAGATCTATTATTTAATTGATTGAATTATTATTCTAATAAATTATATTAATAGAGTCCATATATTCAAGTCCTATTAACTTGTTAATCACAAGGAGTTATGATAGTGAGAAACAAATTATATATGATTGAGTCTTAAATTATTCATGGTCATAAGTAATAACGAAATACGGATATCAGTATTATTGTTAGACTAGAATGTGTAGCATTTCTCACTTGGTGAGTAGCTGATCTTACAGGCTAAAATGAGGTGACGCTTAAATGGACACGTGAATATTTTGTTAGAAGAATGAAACATTGGAGACCTGTTGAGAGATTCTAAATGGATAACTATCTGAGAGTCAGTGATTAATCTCTTACGTTTTGTAGTGAAATTGGTCCTTCAACTTGAGGTAATCACAATGCCTTATAAGAGGACAATCATACTTTGATGATGTTGGATGTTGCTCTGCCAAGAAACACTAGTACGGCATTGTTCGGGTACGACAAGAAATTATATGAAAGTTGTGAATGATCAATAGAGAATTTGTCACTCTTGGATAGTAAGATATTATGATCTACATTTCATTCAGTTAAGTTAATAATGAAATCCTTGGCCAAGGTGTGCTCGTAAGTCGAAAAATAGTTTTTGACTTATATTAACTTAAAAGTGGGATGAAAGACATGATTAATAATCGAAATTAACGTACTTTCATATCTCATAATTGATCGGATCATATTAACTATGTGATATTTGTAGCTGTATCACTTAAGTTGCAAAAGCAACATGGGGTTATGGATACTAACACAATGATTTTCATCTCAAAAGAGTTGTATGATGAATAATCATGCGTGGAAGGAGAAGAGACTTCCAAGTAATTGTGTCAGTGTAGACAAATATTGAGTCAATACTCATGTACTAAAGATGAACATGAATTGTAAATGTTAAGGACAATTGTTTTTCATTTTATCATGATAAGATATTTTATGGTTAATGTAAACTATAAAATGACATTTATATTCGAGATAGTAAGTATTCCATAATGAGTATAGAAATCAACATGCATAAAATTGATAACCTAAATATTTCCTATACCTTACATTGCAGACTAGGTCATATAAATGAAAAACGCATTTTCAAATTACATAGAGATAAATATTTAGGAACAACTGATTTTAAATCACTTGACAAATGCGAATCATGCATGTTAGGAAAAATGACGAAATTTCCTTTTTCTGGAAAAGAAGAAAGAGTTGCAAAATTATTGGGCTTCATACGTACTAATTTATGTAGACCCATGTCAATCATCGCTAAAGGTAATTTCTCTTTGTCACATTTATTAATGACCATTCTAGATGTGGTTGTATATTTGATGAAGTTTAAGCATGAAGCACTTGAAAAGTTAAAGGAATTCAAGCTTAAAGCAGATAAATAAATAGGTAAAGGTATTCTCATACTAAGATTAGATTGAGGTGGAGAATATCAATAATGAGAATTTTTAGATTATCTAAAAGAGAATAGGATTCTCTCATAGTGGACTCCGTCATATATATCGCAACATAATAGTGTATCCGAAAGGAGGAATTGCACACTATTAGATACGGTACGATTGATAACGAACCATGCAAACCTCCCAAAATCATTTTGGGGTTATACACTAATTGTCGCTTGTTTATACAATAAATTGTGTCCCATCTAAATCGGTTAATAAAATCTCATACGAGTTACGAAAAGAAAAATGCTCAACTTGTCTCGTATTAAAGTTTGGGGTTGTGACATTTATGTGAAGTGCACTAAGTCAGATAAGCATGGGGCTAAATTCGATAAATGTATATTTGTGGGATATCCAAAAGAGACAATTGGATATCAATTCTATAATCCCATTAAGAAGGTGTTCATCTCAAGATATAACATATTCTTAGAGAAATAGTTTATTCTAGGAGAGGACAGTAAGAGTGAAAAAAAACTTGAAAGAGTTTAAGAGTACGTAGATATAGTTGACCAAAAAGATGAACTTGAGTCTGATCCTACACATGCTGAGGGACAAACTCTTGATCAGGAAACAGAGATGATGACACGTGAACTTCGTGTAAATCTTGTAGGATTATTGGATCTCTTAGAAGATACGAAGCCATGATTATTAATCAGNTACTAATTGAGGATGATGAACCTACTAATTACACGTATGTAAAGTTAAGTGTTGAATTAAAAAGATGGTAGGAGGCCATGGAATACGAGATGAATTCGATGTATGTGAACAAGGTTTGAACCTAGATCGACCTGCCTGATGGAATAAAATTTAGAAGTTGTTAATGAGTTTACAACAAAGAGGTTAACATGGATGGAGACATCCGTACATACATAGTAAAGCTAGTAGCAAAATAATTACAAACAAAGACAAAGAGTTAACTTTGATGAAACATTTTCACCTATACCATACTTAAATCCATTCGGATTTTGCTTGTAATAGCTATATACCATGACTGTGAGTTATGCCAATGGATGTCAAAACTGTATTCCTTAATGGAAACTAGCAAGAGGAAGTGTGCATGATACAACTCGAAGGTTTTCAATCCAAATATGCTTATAAGGTATGGAAGCTTGATCAATCCATATTTAGATTGAAGCAAGCCTCTTGGAGCTGGAATCTTCACTTTGATGAGGAAGTCAAATCTTTAATTACATCAAAAACAAAGACTATATGTGTATTTGAAAGAATACAATGGGAGAGTTGTTAATTCCTGATACTATATGTAACTGACATATTATTAAGAGGAAATGACGTTTATATGTCTCAATAGTTGAAATTGTGGTTGTCAAAGAATTTCACTGGGAAAGATATGGAAAAATTTACTTGATTTATAGAGATAGATAGATTCCTTGACATATACCAATAAAATATTAAGAATATTTTATATAGAGAAAGTGAGCTGAGTTCATTGATACACTGATGCTAAATCTCAATTGGACTAGGATGATGGCAAACTCAATCAAGATATAGGTTTACTCTTAATAATAGAGTGGTTAGTTGGAAATGTCCCAAACAAGAAATAATCACTGATCCAATAGTAGAAACCTAATGTAGCACTGCTTCAAAACAAACAAATAGCTATGGTTTGGATCAAGAAGTTTATTAATGAACTTGGAGTAGTTACTAATATTGTTGGTCCCGTACCTCTGATAACAATGGAGCCATCACGCAAGCGAAGGAACTAAGGTCTCTTCAATGATCCAAACATGTACTAAGGCGGTATTATTGTACTAGAGAGATCATACAAATAAATGACATAAAGAAAGAACGAATTTCCATAATTGATAATATTGTAGATCCACCAACAAAGAGTTGTCGCAATGTAAATATGTTCGTTGTGTATACCCTTATGGTATTAGATACATAGGTGATTACATCTAGTGCAAGTGGGAGTTTATAAGTATTATATCCTAAGTCTAATCAATTTTGGACGTAAACACTTTTAATATGTTTAATGCATTTTATTTATAGTAGATCTATTATTTAGTTGATTGAATTATTATTCTAATAAATCATATTAATAGAGTTCGTAGACTCAAGTCCTAGTAACTTGTTAATTAGAAGGAGTTGTGATAATGAGAAATAAATTACATATGACTGAATCTTAAATTATTTGTGGTTATTAGTAATAACAAGATATAGATATCGTTATTAGGTTAGACAATACATGTAGCATTTCTTACTTGTGAAGTGAGTATTTGATCTCACATGCTTAATGTAGTGACATTTAAATGGACACGTGAATGTTTTGTTAGAAGAAGGAAACATTGGAGATTTTACATGGATTACTATCTGAGTGTCAATTATCAATCTCTAACATTCGATAGTGGAATTGGTCATTCGACTTAAGGTCATTATAGTACCTTATATGAGAACAGTCAAACTTTAATTATATTGGATGTTACTCTGTCAAGAGTCTCTATTACGACATCGTTCGAGAATGTTAAGAATCATATGAAGGTTGTGAATGATCAATATATGGTTTGTCACTCTTAGATAGTAATAAATTATGATCTACATTTCATTCAGTTAATTTAATAACGAATTTTGACTTGAGGTTTCACAGTGCCTTATATGAGGACAGTCATTCTTTGGTGATATTGGATGTTGCTTTGTCAAGAGAATACGGCATCGTTCGGGTATGTCAAGAATCATATGAAGGTTGTGAATGATCAATATATGATTTGTCACTCTTAGATAGTAATAAATTATGATCTACATTTCATTCAGTTAATTTAATAACGAAATCATTGGCCAATGTGTGCTCGTAAGTCGGAAGAGTTTTCAACTTATATTGATTTAAGAATGAGATGAAAGATATGATTGATAATCGATATTGACACACTTCCATATCTTTTAATTGATAGGATCATATTGACGAAGGGATTATAGTTTTACGGTAAAAAAACAAGTTTGATTTTGTCATACCACGTGACATTTTTCCATCACAAGTGTTGTCCTAATACATTGTTAGATATCAATCTGGGATGACGAGTGTGAATTGATGATAAGTTAAAAAGGGGTATTTTTAATTTATCGATTATGATTAGATAAAAATAATAATTCAAGTAATTAGGCATCGTGAATGAGAATCTAATGGATCACACACAAAAAGAGAATTAGAAGTACGATATTATTAAATAATTTATTGACAAGTATTGGTCATTTGTACAATTAATTAATTGGCCAAATTAATTAATTATATTAATTAATGGACCAAATTTAATTAATTAGATTAACTAAACATTGGACCAGGTTCAGTTCATTCAAGTGTCGAGCCAACCCATTTAGACTAGTGGTGGCAATGGGCTGAGCCAAGTCGGCTCGGCCCATACTCGGACGAGCTCGAGCCGAGCTCGTGGCCGGCTCATTTTTTTTATTTTTATAAAACATTCTAACTATTAAATCACTAAACTTAAA
>CAIGRS010225809.1:0-13737 GCA_903798395.1 Fraxinus floribunda | reverse complement strand
TTTTTGGATGCATAATTTGGACTCTTGTGTAATGAGAAATACTGGCAAATAAAATTGGATTTTTATTTATTGTTGTCTCTTAAATACTTTTTAAGATGTATGGTAAGATTTTGCTTTGGCTTTTCTTTCTTGGAGGGTCTGAAGATGATTTCAACTAGGACAAATATCTTGTACTAGATGTTTTTTATTATTCTGTCAAAACCTTTTTTCCATTCTTTGTGTAATTATTGAGGGAAATAAACTGCTATCAATTAATTAAATCAGTGAGTGCTAGTATGGGTTAATAAATTGGTGGTACACATGTTGGACATTGTGTATAAAGCAGCAATTACTCAAGGACTCATAATTGGTTCCATTTTTACTACAGTGAAGTGTCAGGGATTGGTTCTTCATAAGCTTGAAAAATGGATTTGAGAGTTGATTCATTCGCTCTCTCTCTCTCACACACACACAGAAGAGAGAGAGGAGGGAGGAAGGAAGGAAGGAGGGGGAGGGGGATAGAAATCTGTGCATATTAATGATGCATCAAATGTTTGAGTTTGGTCAACAACATGGAATCATGGATTACTGTTAAATATTTCCTGTGCATCTAAGTAGCAAGATGATTCCTCTTCAGGTTCAGCATCTCAGCATCAAGAAACATCTGCAGCGGGGGATGCTTCTCGAACATTTTTCTCAGCATGACCGTGGGAGGAAAGGCTTCTGACCATCCCAAAATTACACCTGTCTCAAGAAGAGATTGAGGCTATCATGGTACGTAAGAACCACTGAGAACACATAATTATTATCACCTCTTTCAGACTACTCTGATTTGCCTGAAAGATTATCCAGTCTCTTCAGTTCTTCCATTTGTTGGTCTCAAAGCACACAATGGTAACTTTAGTTCCAATTTTGCTATACATTTTTTATTCATTCGTACTTTCTTCTAAAAGAAATAAAATAAATCTATGTTTCAAGATGCCGATGTGAATTTCCAGTTCTAATTACAACCACGCTAGAATAAAAAACAGAAGGGACACGTATCCATACATAATTGGACAGTTTGAAAAATAAAAATAAAAAATATCAACACATATAGTGTCAAGTCAATCTGTTTGTACTTTATCTGATTTTTAGTATGGACAAGTAGCTTTATTCTTCTAATTAACGTGTTGATGCATTTAAATATCCATGAAAGTTTTATCTTGGTTTTGCAGTTATAATATAAAAAAATTTGAAAATTTGGTGGTTGGTACTTGGTAGGAATGTTATTACTCAGGGCTGCACCTGTATCCTGAGTATCCTCACTATAAATAGAGTCCAAATCTTTGCCTTGAATGAGTGATAGATCTTTGTTATGGGTTCTCAAATCTTCGCTTTGGCATTTAGTAACTCATTTTCCCCCTTACTATTTGTTGATCATTTTTGAAAGTTAAAAACGTGTTTCCAAAAATACAACTCTTTAAGTTGAGTCCACGTGGCCATTTCCAATTAGCTGGTTTGTTTATACCTGGACTGTGCTTTCTCTCCTTCATTTTGGACCGTTGATCAGATCCAATATGAGCCTTATTTACGTGTTTGGCTGTGAATCTTGGGATTCATTATTCATTCTGTGTTTCTTCTGGAGAAAAAGTGCTCTCGTTTTTGGGTTCTCTCTACGTGATTTTTTTCTTCCATAGACTAAGAGTTATTCTTGTATAATTCTGGGCTCTTTCTTCGCATATGTTGACAATGGCTTGAGTCTAATTGTTGGCTATTTTGATTATCCCTGTTCGAGTGATTTATGCTATAGGTTTTGGAGTTTTTCAGTTGAAGTTCTAAGAGATCTTTTTCCATCTATGATTAGCACTTGATTAATAGTCTGATTTTGGTTTCATTTGTAAACATACTCCTCTGGAAGGTTTTCTTGGTGCACAAGTGGATTTGGGTTGATAGCTGAGCCCCCAGATTAGGCATAGCCGAACTGGGTTAACAATTTTCGTGTTGATGTCGATTTCTGCGGTGTGTGTTCTGGAATGTTTTGTTCGTGTTCTTGCATTTTCCTTGTTTGGGTATTATTAATCTCTGTCATTCTTGGCTGTTTTGAAACCCAACAACTTTCTCTTCTGACAGTTGGCGGCTGTATCTGAACTTCTCGCGGAATCTTGCAGTGAGAAACAACATTTTAACAAGTTCTTGACTTTCATATCCATCCTTGCACATCTGGAAAATTCGACTGAATCCTTTTTCTTGAAACTTTATGAGCATGCATAAATGGATGAGAAAATAAGATACGTGCATAAATATCTATTCTTGTCCGAATTTGAACTAAGTTGGGGATTATACAAGTGAATGAATTTCTCACTAGACACTAATTGCGTTACATTTCCTTCCACTCATTTGAAAACACAAAGTACCGAATATCAAACATTCCCTCCTAGTACAAAAGGCTAAAAACCAGTTCCAGTAAGTTGCTGAGTATGCATTATTATTATTATTGTACAAAAAGTACGGTTAAAGCAAGTTACAAAAAGAACCGTTAAAGCAAGTTCTCATAGCAGATGAGTTTAAATTTACATCATGAATCGTTCATCTCTCTCTCTACCATGCTCTCAAGGATTGCAGACCTTGGGTTCACCATTGGCGGCCCCTTTTCGCGACGCTCGAGTTCGTCAAGCCGGAAAGTGACGAGTCTATCCCAATTCCCACCTTCAAACAGAACCCCAGCCTTACCATCAGTAATTCTTTGGACAATACCACAGTACATATAAAAGGGGTTACTGGGGTTCTTGACAATGGCTATCATTCCAGGTAATAACAGTGGCAGTTCAGGTGCTTTTGGCTTCTTTACAGAGCTTGGAGTAAACTCAGCAATGGCTGATTCTCCCTTCTTAAGTGGTGGATTTTGTTCAATGAACTTCATGAGTCCCTTTTCGCCGCCTGGAAATCCACCAGTTAAGCCTAGTAACTCCTTTTCAAATCCATCTTCTGATGATGGCGGTGGTGGCTTTTCTTGCTCTTGAGGGGTGTCCACTGGCGGTGCCGCATCCTCTGGGTTGGCGGGAGATTTTTTCAGTTCTTCCAGGAGGCCTTCTTCTCCATTGCAGAGGCCTCTACCTCCCAATATCTCATAGAGGTTGAATTTTGCTGTGGGAGTAGATTTGAAAGATGAGGGTTGTTTTGGAATTGTGAAGATTGATTTATGAATGAATCTGGAGAAATTGGGTTGGCCAAGAAAATGGGATTTGTGAAGAAGAGGACCTTGAAGGTTTGGGATATGGAAAGAAGCCGCCATGGATTCTCAATTGAGGGAGAGGAAGAGTGGAAATATCTGTTGTTCTAATAATGGCCACAAATAATTTTGTGCGATATCTGATTTTTTCATTGCTACACACGTGTTTCCACCAATTAATCAACTCATTGGCTATATGACAAGAAAACAATCTTAATTTTTTATTTTTCATTTCTGAAGCAAAAATAATTTACATTTAAAATAATTTTGGAAAAAAATATTTTCAAACAATCTTATCCCAAACTTTGTAAGGAACTTTACATCCAGGGTAAAGATATTTGTGCATAATTTAATGTACATAATTGTTTACCCCCTCACATGCACACGGCTCCGCTTGAATAAAAAAATTCCAAAATATGTTCTTCACCCCTATTGTAAGCAGTCGGTAAGAGTTTATGTAAAAAAAATTCAATACATGTAGCATAATCTAAATCTTAATTCTTGAGTTGTAGCATGATTTGTCCCCAAGAATGCAGGTTTATGAACAATTTTTAAACCAATAAAAATGAGTGATTGATAAATGAATAATATTTATGAATTTACTAAATGTAGATAAAAGTGATTTTACTAAGAAAGCAATAATGTACTAGATATAGATAATAATAAAAAATATGGAGAGTTTTTCCGTACCAAAGTATTTGACAAAGGAATTTAAAAAATAATCTCATTCATTTATTTTATAATAATTTAACAAATAAATCTTGTAAATTAAAATCCTATAAAATCTCTCAAATAATCTCATTCGTTTATTTTATAATAATTTTAACAAATAAATTTGTTTATTAAAATCCTATAAAATCTCAGAATTTCCTTCCCCCCTACCCCAACCTATCCTGCCTACCCCCACCCCATTTTTAAATAGATAGATCAACCGAGTTAAAAATTAAGACAATGCTACATGTACCCTCTTTTTTACCTAATCTTTTACCTATACTCACAATAGCACGTGAAAACCACACATTGTGAGTTTTTTATTTACGCAGACCCCACGTACATGTGAGATGGTGAACATTTTCAGTACACCATTTTCGATACAAATAGAATTATCCTAAAAGTTAATAGTATCAACGTCTCCACAATCTAGGTAGTCAATTAAATTATATGAATTCATAGTATCGATAGTACTCAAACTTTAGGTTTCCACTCGACAAACAATTAATTTAATGCAAATTATTAGACTAGCGCATTCAACAAATAAGCGCGACGAAAGAGATAAAAGAACAATATAACAATTATGAAAAGGAGGGTAGTATTTTTTATTTATTTTTATTTCTTGAAAGATGATCTTAATTTTACAAAATGATCCAATTATCCAAATATACCTTTTAAAGGACTAAATTAACTGCTTTGAGAGATAAAGTTCCTAATTTCTTTTTCTATTCAAAGAGATAAAATGTTAAGCTGAGGTCCCATTCCCTTGTCATAAAACTGCATGTCAAGGTAATAAATAACATAGGATGCCGAATTTGGCTTACAAGCTAAACTTTATTTTAAATAAATTTGAAGAGGGTCGTGTTGAACCAAAATAACTTACCCCTGTTTGAGCCACATTATTTCCACTTGTTTGATGTAACGAGGAATATATGGTTGAAAAAGAAGGAAAAATTGTTGATATGATGGAAAATATTATTTTATTGAAGAATGTAGAATTGAAAATGAGTAGAAGAATGAGAATGAAAAAATAATGTGGCTCAAACGAGGGCTTATTTTTAACTTAAACAACAAAAAAATAGTTGCAACCACTGCGAAAATCCCTAATAAAGGGAAGGACAAAAATTCACATCCGGGCACAAAAATGGAGCAAAGAGAACACTGAAAAACACAAAAATCTTATCGATCAGCAGCAGCGAACAGCAAACAAAGATGACGAAGATCGGAAATACAAAATGGCATTTCAAGAACTTGGAGAAAAATAAATTGTTTCAACGTGTACTTTCAGGAGAATTATGTAACCGATTTAAATTTACTAACCCGGACTCATTCGACTCTGGCATTATTACCTCACATGCTTCAGACACATCAGAATTAAGTAAGGTACCACATTTAGCATGACCCGACTTCAGTTCCTGAATATTACCTGCAGTTTCTGTAGGCACCTCCTTGATCCCAGCAAGCAAATGAGTATCGGATCCTTCGTTATCCACAGACAATTGGTTCTTCTCAGCAATATGCTCATGTGGGTCCAGGTTTGAATCCATATCCACATCCGTGTTTACATGGTCCAAGGCAGGAATCGACTCTCCTGATTTCTCCGTTTTCTTACTAACAGATACACCGAGCTTCTGATGCAAGTTCCTAGAACTCCCTTCCACCATCGGAGAACAATTTCGATGTTCAAACTTCTCGTCAGAGTTTGGAATACCATCCTCGATGTCTTGTGTATCATCGGCTGGAGACGGCTCCTCAACTTTATCATTCTCTACATTCAATTCCTCCTGATTTGATTTAGGAATTGACTCGACCTTCGCGCTCAAAAGTGAGAGCTTATCTTCATTTACATCTCTAAAGACTTCTGTCTGCCTCTTATAATGGGACATTGCTTTCTGCAATCTCAAGGGAACACCGAAGTAAGAAGAGAGAAAGATTAGTTCACCATTTACTGAGTTGTGCACAATCAACTCCTTTATAATTTCAATTATGTGATTCATAAAAGCTACTTTGCTTTATTTTTTAGCAAAGTGGGCCATAGAGTATTAAAGAACATAAAATCTTATCTATTGTATTGTATTGTCCAATTGTGCCGGGTGCTGCTGCATACCAAACATGCTCTCAAGGACTAAAGCACAGAAAGTAATTTCTCTTACTTTTGGCCCCTCTAGCTACCCTAAAACTTTGCCCAAGATGATGTGCTACAATCAATGACAATTATTCAGAATACCTAACAGAAAAACTAGGGCATTTCCAAAAGGCCTCAAATGAACTGCACACATCACTGATGCCCACAAACTATCATTTCAATCTGCTTCTACAATGATAAAAGGGAGTATGAAAGACTAGTTTGCATATGCACTAATATTACCTCAGCTAAAAAAAGATGATGTATTTACCTAAAGAGTAATACTATTTAGAGCCATTTGGGTTATAAGACCGATCTAAGTGGCACTAAGTGACATTAAATTAGAGGCACAAGTAAATGAATCACATAATTTTACCTTCAGCCCCTGTTTGACATCCATTTTAATGAGTTGGGGAATGAGTTTTGGAGCAGTGAATTTTTAAAGAATGTATGGTTAAAAAGTATGAAAAAGTTTTGGATTTACGTGTAAAATATTTTATTGTGTGAATGTGAGGTTGAAAATGAGTTAGACAAGAAAGAGTTTTGATTTAATGGATGTTAAACACAGGCTTAATTCAGTCTATCAAATAGTGTCACCTAAATTGGTTTTGTAGCACAGGTGGTGCTAAGATAGCATTATTCTTAACTAAATCTGTGCTCTCCAACAAGAAACATAAACTATTGGCATTGTTTTACATTAAAAAAAATATTTCTTTTAACCACAAATGCGCATATACATTCAGGACAACTGTGTACCCGGAAGACAAAATCATTTTTTACAGCAAACAGTGGAACAGTTGAAGTTTTTCCAGGAGACACCGCTTGAGTTTCCGCAGCTTGCTGCCATAGGAAAAGAAAAATTGATTAGACTTGAATTGTGATAGACAAAACAACAAGGCACTAAGACGAAATAGAGAGTTGAGATGTAATATTTACCTCCATGTATAGAATTTTAGAATCTTCTGAATCAGATATTATGTTTTGATCTGTATCAATTATGCTTGCCCACTGCTTAAATAACTCAGGTTCGGTAATATCTGCAGAAATGTCAAGCTTGGAAAGGTACACATGGCAAAACTGCACATCATCCTTTCTTGAAATTTTAGCAAGATTACGAGTCTCTTCTTCGCTAATATGGGGAGCTTCAGCATCAGCATTCTTCTCAGAGCTATCACTCAATTGACTAATGTCAGCACTATCAGCCTGCTGATCACGTTGAGTTTGCCCATTCTTTCCAGCTGAAACTTCGTCAACGCCTCGAACAAAATTATTCTGTTTCTCGGAAGAAGATGGCCTCTCCATGCTTGCAGATCTGTTAGGGCCCTTCCACAAATCTCCACTTGTCTCCCAGCCCTGACCACCTGGAAGGGTCCTAGAAGGGTTCCAGTCTGGCCTCTCATAAATGTGAAATTCATCACTAAAGACAGCATTACTTGCATTCCAACCATGTAATGGGAGAGGACGTGAATCATCCACCGGGTTATGCCATCCCATGGGCGGCCCATGGCCAGAAAATCTGTCAGCATCAGGCATATGGTACAGATTCTGAGAATGGTTTAAATCCATTGAAGGTCTGACACCAAATACTGACGGAACTGGAAATGGCTGCATCATGGAATGAAAACCAACTGGAGGTGGCATATGTGGAAAAGGAATGAAACCATTTGCTACAGGTGAAGGCCAGTTTGGAACACCTTTCCATGCATTTCCTTGAACCCTTCCGACGTTAGGATCACCAATCCTCCTACGACGGCTATCCATCCCTGTCCTAAAGGGAGGAGGTAGCAATGACTTGGCACTGCTAGATAAATGGCTATTTCTACTAAAAGGTGAAGAAACAGATGAAGTATCTCCATCAGCTCGTGAAAGTTCATCTCCAGGAAAAACGTCCATGGACGGCTCACGACTTCCCCTGCCCTCCTTGCCAGAGTAATCCTTTGCATCCCTAGAACCACTATTACACTGTGCTGAGTCTTCAATGTCACGACTCTGCCTTACATTAGATTTACTGAAGTGTCTCCGATCAGCACTTGATGATGGGGACTTGTATACCGGTTGCAGGGATGAGGTGTGAATATCTGATTTCAGATGCCTTGCAGCTGACAACTCTCCAAGATGGATGTCTTTTTGACCAAGTTTCTCCGGGGATTGAGATGATGAAATCTTCTCAGCCCCTCCAGAAGAACTAGCATAATCTCTAGTAGAAGTTATCTTGTCCTGAATTTTCTCTTCATGAGAATAATCGCTATACTTGATTTCATTAGAAAGCCTGAAATGAAATAAAGGCGTGTAAATGTCTGTTGTGGTAAACTCGTGAAGAAATCTAAAGATGCTGCATATGAACCTCAGAATAAGTATTCAAGGCAGCTAAATTATTGAGAAGTGAGGACTTTCTTACATGTGGCAAGTCCAATTAAGTAGGAAAAAGATTTATAGGGCAAACCAAATTCAAGTGTAGTATGTAGGCTGTAGAACAAGAATGGGAAGACTCCGTGGTGTTTATGTATTTGATCAAGACAGCAAAAGTACAAACCAGACAATCATCTTCAATTCTTACAAATTATTCACGCACTAAACTCCCTAAGTAAGGAAATCCATTTTGCATCAGCTAAAGCCCAGCCTACCCCAAAAATAAAATAAAATCATCCGACATTTTAGTTTAACACAACACATATTGCCTAGGCAAGAAAGAAAAATCCCACATATGAATGCACAAGAGGACCATCCATCATGGGATCACAAGAAAGGAAAATATCAGGGTAATAGAAAACCAAACACCCAACATTAATGAAATTGACTAGATAACAAAAGGAGGAATTACAACAATTAGTAAAATATAACCCATACACAAGCTAATTCCAATGTTTTCAAAATCAAACACTCGAACAAAGAAATGGGAAGTTATCTGTGTGAAGTAGCATTTCTACACGCAAGAAGTTTACTTCTTCACTATATCTTGAAATTTTAACACCCAAATCAAATGCAACAATCACACTCGTTGAAATGCAGTATTCATTATAGATGCAGACTAGTGCTTAAGCATATACGAGTTTCATACACCAAAGAATTATGAGAGCTTATGGAATTTTTAGCAAAACAATCCAAGATGACAGCGGAAGAAACTGTAAATTTCACAAAATCCTCGCTTTTAGTTTCATGCTTTTAGACAAAGCATGGACATAATTTAATTGCCCCCCTCCCCCTCTCACCATCTCCCTGTTGCTTACAGGTGCAGTGTATCCCATTGCATTCAAACTGGTAGAAGTACATTACAGACGATAGTCCAACGTTTGGAAAGAAAGAAAAAAAAAAGCATAATGCAATGAACATATGATCAAAAGATGTTTACTTTATCCAAGATATATATCCTTATTCCTTAATAATGTATAAATGAATTAAAAGAACTTGCAGCTAATAAATCACAGAACGTCAATGGGTACCTGTTGTGCTCCCTTGTAGCATGAAAACTCGAGCTGGGAGAACTGCGTCGTCTACTATGGCTAGAAGAAATCCGTACATCAACATTTCTAGAGGTAGACCTCCCTATATCAGTAAGACCATCCATTCTCACACTGCCTGCTGATTTCTTTTCAGCATCAGATCTTTGATCCTGGGCACTTCTAATGTTACCATAATCCTCTACATCATCACTTCTCCTACCTTGATCATCTCCACACTTGACAATTCCATCCTCCTGGCTTACACCATCACCATGTATGCTAGATTTCCTAGAATGGCAATCACCAGCATAACCATCATCCCTTGAATGCTTAGTGTCAGACTTGTCACCAAAACGATCTCTTGAACCACGCTCATCACCATACTTACTATCTATGTGTCTTTTCTCTCTATCACAATCATCTCCTTGCTTTCTATCCTTATGCCGACTGTACTTTTCGATATCATCCCAATGTTTCTCTTCCTTATGTCTAATATGTCTACCAATGTCTTCTCTATAAGTACGTTCCCTTCGTCTATAATCTTTGTCACCATCTTCATGATACCTATCATCGTTGCGTCTACCATCTTTGCCAGTATCTTCACGATAACGATCATCCCGGTCTCTACTCTCTCTTTCAGCATCTTCACTGTATTTATCATTCCTGCGTCGGCCATCCCTTTCACTTTCAGGAGCATCCCGATATTTTTCATCCCTGCATCTGTTTTCTCGCTCGCCATCTCCACGATATTTTTCACCCCTGAGCCTATCATCTCTATTACCATCTTCTCGATATATATCATTGATATGTCTGGCTTCTTTATCACTATCCGCTCGATGCTTAATATCCCGATGTTTAACCTCTTTGTCAGCATCTTCCCTGTGCTTGTCATTTCCGTGTCTATCATCTCGGTCACCATCGCACTCATACCTGTCTCCATAGCTTCCACCCATATGCCTTTCGTCACTGAATTTCACATCCTTACTGCAGTGACCACTTAAGGATAATCGTTTGTCCTCATTTTCTCTTGTCCTTCGCATCCTTTTCTCAAGTTCCTTCTCTAATTCAGGATTTCGTAAATCGTCTTGCACGTCCCATGCTTCAAAAAGAAAGAAAAAAAATTGATAAACAGAAAGTACTAGCTACTTCAAGTTAATGCAAGCAGGAATCCAGCAACCAAACAAAAATAACACCACAGAGCATCAGTAGCCTATCTTTTCCATGAATTAGAAATCAGACTTTGGAAAGAGATATCTTGCTGATAATACCCTTTATATGGCTACATTTCTGCAAAACTGATAAAAACAGAATATGTTCGAATCATCAAACCAAACACAAAGCGCCACTGCAAACAATGTGACTAATGACTCTAAACCAGATTTCGTTGTCTTTCAAAGCATAATAAGAATCAAATAAAAACAGCAAGAAAAAAAAAATCCACTTTCAAGAAACGCTTTATAAATATATGCAACTACTCTACTAAATCCAATGTAAAAAATAGAAGTAAACATATAATTCAAAGTAAAAAAAAAAAAAAATTGTACCAATTAGAAAATATGCCAATAATTCAAACAGGTAAACATAAAAAAAATCAACAAATCACTAATATACATCTAAATATGCCACAGTCAACACCATATCATCAAGTCTAGAGACTGCAAATTTTCAGACATGCAAACGGAGAAGAACAATCAATGGACAGAAAGGGGAAGAGCAATAATAAAAATAAAACATCTGTTTGTACAACCTTATAAAATATAGAAATCTCTTCTAAAAATTCCACATAATTGTCCACAGTCAATAACTAAAAGGGAAATAGTCCAATATGATGGCACCTCAAAGTTTTATGAGTGGCTTTTTACTGCATTTGTTTCACTCCGCGTTTGGAGAGAATAAAAAGTAAATTAATATTGGAGCAAAATAAGACCACAATTCTAATTCTAATGGTCAACCTAGGATACCAACCCAACCAGTCATGTCCAGGCATCAACCATATCAATTGGTTATTTTGGAGACAAATTGACGCAAGGGAGTATTTGAAAGCTTCTTCCTGAATTCTCCATTAAACTTCTTTTGTCATCTATGAATTCAGAGATACTCTTAAAATAATTCTATTATATCTTACAGAAACAATGAACACAAAAACAGTGGAGACCATAAGGAGATCTACCCTGAAGAACGCCTAGGCTAGACTGTATATCCCAGAAGATCTAACAATTAAAAAGATCACCATCAGAAAATTTACTTATTTAACAGGTTGAGCATTTTTGCACACCAAACTTAAGTTTCTGTTCAAATAATGAAACATTTTAAGAAGATTTGGTGCTTTCAAAATGACCTTTAGTGCCAGGCCTTACGGATACATTATAGAGTAATATAAATGTATATAGACGCTTACGGTACATTGCAACTGAATATGATGCTAAGGCATAATTCTGAAAGCACTGACCACAAAACAGAAGCTGGACACCAACTGAAATTTCACACTGATCAGAACTCTACTGGCATGTCAGAAGTTCACAAAAAGGACGAAGTACTAAAAATTCAATGTTCATAATTCATAAATACTTTAAACGATATTGCTAGTATCAACCATGTTACCATGCCCGTAAACAAGAATTGGCACGTCAAAAACAACGTTCATAAAAAAGTCCCATGCATACCACAATAATAACCTTACCAGTATTTTCTCTACCACGTTTACGCTGTCTATCTGCACTAGAATCCCCCAACTGTGAGCTTTGATTGTTCTCGAGATTCCTGTCCATCGCCTTAATCTCACCATCACCATACTTACTCTCCTGACCACCCTTCTTGTCTTTGTCCAACCAGCATTCCTTATCCATCAATTCCTTCCCTTCTCTCCATTCCGATGAAGTTCTCTCAGATTTTCTCTTTGACTCCCTTTTACTCTTACTCTCATCTTTCTCCACCACCAAGGATTCCACATTCTCCTCCTTGCTCTCACCGCCAGTTCCACTCTCATGCTTTTTACTCTTACTCTTAGACTCAACTCTCAAACTTTCCCCTTTATTATTACTTCCCTTTAACTTCAAGTCAATTTTTGAACTTCCCACTTTATTTATTTCCTTCTCCAGATTCCTATCACTACGCCCCCTCTCCTCTCCAGCCCCATCCCACCTATCACTACTAACTCTTCCATTTACATCAGCCCTCTCCTTGTTGAGGAGAGCTCTCTCTTTTCTCCTTTTTGAAGACATGTACTCTTCCAAAGCTTCACCATTCCCGTCACACCTCAGATCTTTACCATCCTTGCCATTTCGGGCCTGCGATGAGATTTTATGCTTCTCGCCACTGGCAGAATCTCGATAAGGCCTCGTCGAATCACATCTGCTACTTTTCTCCTTCATCTTTACATCTTCTTCAGAATCCGAACAATCCTTATCCTTAGCCTCCTTCGAACTGTGTTTGCTATGTTTATGTGATTTGTGTCTCGAACTCTGGGGCATAACTTTAGTTTCACTTCTCTAACCTTATACAAGTCCAAACCCTAACTCTCCAAATAACACCGCCCAACAAAAAATCGAAATATGATTATCAATGCAGCATATTTCGCCAAGAAACGCAAAAAGTCCCCAATATTTCAAAATCTCCAAACCCTAATTAGAACGGTTCCACATCAAACCTTCAAAAACCAATAGAAACCAATCGAAATAACATATCTCCAGTTAAACACTAATCGGAATCCAAAATTTCGGCGCCGGAAAATCAAGCGTTGACACTCCGACGACTTTAACTAATCAGATCGCTCGATGGCGGCGGAAGAAAAACACAGAACCTATTTCTACGCCACTGTATATCAAATAAACGTATATTTATATATAGGTAAAATGATAAAGTATTGATACATATACGGAGTGTGCATACAATAGATAGATATAGAGAGATTAAAAAAAAAAAGTGCAGAGGATTGAATTTAGAGAGAGACTGAAGTTTGATTTCGCTGTAAAGGGGTTGTTGTTGGCACAAGATGTCCGGAGTTTACTGTGCAAAACGTCTCAAGCTTGTACATTATTATTTTATTTTATTTATTTTTTCAGCGCACGGAATGAATGATATGCATAATATTTTTAAAGTAAGGTAATTAATAATGTTAAAAAATATATATGTGTGTGTGTGTGTGTGAATAATTTTTTTTATGAAATTACGTACAAAATGCGAAAATGTTGAATAAATTGAAATGTAATTTTTTGTTTACTTATTTGTTTATACTAGACATTAGTTGGACCCACATTTTCAATCATTACAAC
>CAIGRS010225801.1:0-11611 GCA_903798395.1 Fraxinus floribunda | reverse complement strand
AATAAAAGAATTAAAAATAAAAAAAGTAAAATGACATACGGCAACGGTCGAAAAACGTTGCGAAAACCTTTTCGCAACGTTTGTGCATGCGTTGCGATGTTTGATGTTGCCATAGGGGTGTCGACCTTTTGCAACGAGTATTGCGCGTTGTAAAAAAGACTTTTTGCAACATGCATTGCCTGTTGCAAAAGAGACACGTTGCAAAAAGTCTCTTTTGCAACGCGCAATGCATGTTGCAAATACCTAAGACTCTACGGCAACATCGTATCCCACAATAGACGAATGACCGTTGTTAAAGGTAATAGGCAACGTTTTTTGCCCGTTGTGAAAGTTAATTTTTGGTGTAGTGTTTTAAAAGAACTATTTACTTGTTTTCCATACATTACAAATTTTCTCTTTCTTAAATCTCAATTATGACATACCTTTAACAAAACAATTTTTGAAAATATTAGAAAGTAGGTTCATGCAAATATGACATAATCTTCTATCCCACAATCAAATATATTTTAATGTAATAAACATTTTTCTTCACTTTTTCAAACTCAGTTTAGAGGAGCTTTTAAATACTAGACACAAATTCCTTACACAGTTTTCATACATCATTGCATGGAGCTTGAACAAGAAAAATGAGATTCAAGGAGATTGATCAAGAATAATCGAAGGGATTCAAAATTGTTTTTCATCTTTCTGTACAACTTCTAATTTCAGGATGTTGTATCAATTTAGTTTGTGTTTTTGTAATCATATGATACTTGAATTATTGTATAGATGCTAGGATAGTGATAAACCCTATATTTTGATATTATATTTTATATTTTGCCACTAAATGTTTGTTTTGATTTGAACGATTATTATGATCTTAATGTTTTCAATTATTTGGTCAATAATTGAATTAATGTTTGGTTTCTATAGATATTTGGGAGAAGAAATACGAATTTAACATGTGGTAAAAATCATTGTAAAGTCTATGATATTAAGACTAATTGTTTATGCTTTGGATGATCTTAATGAATATTCTTGTGATTTATTGCATCTTCATATGTTGGTATTTGAGATAGAAATCTTTTGGGTATTATATGATGATAGATTTAAATTTGACTCGAAATAGATTATAAAATAAAATAGGAGCGTTGATTTTCAAATACAAACAAGTAGTGTCAAATAATGTGATAATAAGATGAAAGAATACACGGAGGTTTGAAGTCCTAACCTCTATTTGGTGTAGATTAAAATTAGTTTTTTAGAAAGTTGGTCAAATATGTGATTGAAAAGTTATGAATTTCATGAACTATATGGTTAAAATTAAATATTAACTTTAACTTGATATTAAAATCATATTTTAACCTATACCAAACAGAAGCCTAGTATTCGTCAGTTGAGTTTTATAATCACTTCCCTATTAGTTACTTAATAAGATTAGTTAGCTTGTTTTAAATTTAATTAGTAAATGTAACCAACCTCATCATAATTGCATTATTCGATTAAAGTTGGTGTTAGTTAAAAAAACTAATTAAATATTAGTTCTTCGTGGGATTGATACACGAACTCACGTTTACTTAATTAATTGTTTACTATACTCTCCTTGTAGGTTATTATCGTAACAATTATATTCGAGTATTAATGTTAAACAAGTTCAATTAACCTGTTTATAATGCATGTTTGAGATTCAATATGACTTATGCAAGTTAAGTACTTCTTTGACGATTTTCATATTATCACAACTCCGAAGTGTAAAACATAACTAGAAACAACTCATTTCTCTCGCACTACATGTATTGAAAATGGATCCACATCTATATTCACCAACCTCATTTTTTCATTCGCAAATATTAGTTAGGATCTTTAAATTTAATGATATTGATCTCTTGCCCTCTAGTGGTCAGGATCAAAACTTTTTCATTGTTAATGTAGTAAGAAAAAATGGTTCTCTGATATAGAGAGAACTATAAGCAAGGTTGTCTAACGAGCGGAAGGAGGCAAGAAAGATCAAATTTTTAATAGAACAAGAAAGAAAAGTTCATTAAAGACAACTTGTCCGTTCATGACCAGACAATACAATTGCGGCATATTCCATCTTGTTCACTTTTTTTTTTTCTAGGAGTAAACGAAAATCAAACGTCAGCCTGGTACTTGCCTCCACCATTTCCATCTAGCAACTTCCCCAATCCAAATCCACTTCTCCAAACAATACCCAAAAACAAGGGGGAAAAAATGAAAGCTCTGTTCAATTCAGACGCAATTTTATCTCCAATCCCAGTCCTTAAAATCAAACCCCAAATTCCCCTTCAAAACCTCAATTTCCTTCCAACTACAAGAAATAGTGGTTTAAGGATTAAAGCTGTTTTGTATTCGGCCACAGTTGATGAGGAAAACGGGCTGTCCGAAACCCATATTCGGAACCCGGCGATTTCAACCTCGTACCGGAACCCGAAGCTCCGGCGGCCCAACCAGACTGTTTTGGATGCCCAAACTAAGGTCTGCACCGGGCCTACTCAGACAAAGCCTCTCAATGAAGAACAGGCTTTTAAGGTTCTTGATACCATTTTGAGATCAGGTAAGTTCTTTCATTTCATTTCACTTCACTTTGATTTTGATTTTATATTGTCAAAGTTTTATTTATTTCACATTATTGAATCTTCCATTAAAAGGTCAACCTTGATAAGCAATGTGAGATAGTAGCCAGTTTGAGAATATCAATCTTGGAATCCCACTGTTCATTTGAGCTATAGACTGATAGAATTGCTCATTTGTGTTAACACATTTTTATACAAGTGCTCTTGCTATTATGGATTTATAGAGTGCTTAAAGTTAGTACTTTCTGATTGATTCATGGTAAAATGTTGATTTAGATTACCAAAATATCAACTTGATGCGTGTCCAGCATCTATGAATTTTGAAAATGCCGATATAACATGGTAGAAAAAGGAAAAAAGTACAACACATCTAAGTCTGCAAATATAGTTTATAAATCTTTGAATTGAGATTCTAAGCAATGATATTGTATGTTGGCTCTTTAACTTATAATTGTTTGTTCAAAACCAGCGAAGGGAGAGCTCAAAGATGAAGAGAAAGTATCTGAGGCGCAGCTTGGGGCATTTTTTGCTGCGATGACAATTCGTGTGAATACCTTTCCGGAGCCAACACAATGGAGTGAAGGCGAAAGGAAAGCAATAAATTATTATTGGCCACAATTAGTTCGAATACTACCTCCAGATATTATCTTTCTAGCTGACCCTGAAGGGTCCATTATGGAAATAGGTAGTTCTATAGGCCCTCAATTTGTTGGCAACGGCACTTCTGATATGAGATTGGTGGGTGCCCTCAGGGAAGTCCTGGCTGGGGGTCATCTTGGGTATGAGGAGGTTCAGGGTGTTCTGAAAGACGTACTTCCACTGTGGTTAGAAGATACTTTGTCAGCGAATGTGAGTGCATCACTACTTTCAGCATTTTTGATAGGTCAGCGCATGAATAGAGAAACAGATAGAGAGCTAAAAGCTTACTGCCTTGCATTTGATGACGAACTTGGTAATATCTTCTTCAGTATATAGCTTAATAGTAGCTTTGTTAGCAAACACGACGGCTAATGTGCATTTATCTATTTAAGAGCATCTTCAAGAGATTCTTTAAACATGATATACTCTCTATTTTAAAGAGTTAACATTTAAAATCATGTTCCAAAAGACTCTTTAAATTAACATTTTAATTTAGAGAGTGAATTTGGAAAGTCAAACTCACTCTCTATAATGAAATGCAATTTAAGTGTTTCAATTTTCAATACAGGAAAACAATAAAATAATCTAAAAAAATACTACTTAAAATAAAAGATAAAGAAAAATATAAATGTTTTTTGGGAGTAGTAAAATTAAGTGTTAAATATAAAGAGCTTGTTGGAGTATTTCAAAATTTTAACTCTCTAAATTTATAGATACTCTCCAAATGATAGAATATGCTCTTTAAAAATAGAGAATCTCTTGGAAATGCTCTAAGTTTACGTCTATTTGCTCTACCAGGCCCAGTACCAGTTGCTGATGTGAAATCCTTGACCCACTATGGTGAACCTTATGATGGCAATACCCGCTACTTCAGGAGCACGCTTTTTGTAGCTGCAGTTAGATCCTGTTATGGTGAATCTTGCTTGCTTCATGGCATGGATTGGATGCCGCCTAAGGTTATGAGTCAGTTTACCATTGGGATGTGTTCTCCAGCTTTTGATTAATTGAAGAATTGATATTGATAGAACATAGTGTAATGTTCATTGGAATACGTTTCTGACAGAGCTGATCATTCTGGTTTTAAGAACTTAGTCTAAATGTAGCTGTTGTTATTACTTGTTTTATGATGATTCTGGTCTGTAGAACTTGAAAAGAAGTGAAACTTTGAAAGTCCAAATCTGTTGATTTGCAAACTGAATATTGATTGTAGGGTGGCATTACGGAAGAACAAATGTTGAAGTTCATGGGGGCAAATACGCACTTATCCCCACTGCAAGCTAAAAAGCTTCTTGAGGTCAGTCTATTTCTCTCTCTACATGTGCATGTGCATGTGTCTGTGTATACACATGTATGGTGATCATTTTGTTGCTGACTCTCATTCATTGAAATTCCTTATCCAGGATGATAAGATTGGTTTTGCATATATAAGTCAACGGGAAGCTCGTCCATCTCTGTAAGCAAACCTTAACTATCATATTTGGAGCTCTCCCGCCCCCTCCCCCGTTTTCACTTTGGTGTATAAAATACCTTTGACCTTCTAGAGTTGCATTAACAAGTTCTTTTACAAGGGGAAGAATTTTATTCTATGAAAATCGTGTAAAATGGTTATATTGAAGCGTGGAAGAGCTCTTACACTTTGATGTTGTCACTGATCTAATGACGAATGGATTTAACTAGTGGGTGGTGTTAATGAAGCTGATTTGTGTATGAATATTTATTCTTCTCCTCAGTGGTTCTTCTCCTTGTCTTTCTACTACAGCTATGGTTTATTTCTCCTCAAGCCGATTTAACAAAAAACTTAGTATATTTATCTTTATAGCGAGTATATGTTTTTGGTACTGCCTGTCCTTATTTGACATATTTGCATCATATACCATTTTGCAGATATTCGTTGGTTGGATTGAGGGAACATATAAAGAAACGTCCACCATTGGCAACAACAGAGAAAGTTCAGCAATTTGTGCGGGTAGGCCATCTTAGTATTTTCTTGATGAATTAACTTGTGTATATTTTTGTGTTCACATATGTCACTAGCAAACCTATGCCCAGAAAAAGAAAAAAGAATTGAAAAATGATGCGTGCTTAGTTGTGTGACCTTGCAATTGAAATTTAAAATTACATGATGTTTAGTGTCCCTTGTCTCAATTTGTATTTAAGATTTCATAACCAATTGCTATTTTCTATTTTAGGCACACGGTAAGGAAGCAATTGTTGCTGGATTTTATCACGGAGGTTACGAGGAGTCACTTTTGATGCTAATGAGAAGAAGAGGTGTTCATGCTGGTTTAGTGGTGAAGGTAATTAAGCCCCTATTTGACATCCATTTTAATAAGTTTTGGAATAGTGATTTTTTGGAAAATGTGTGGTTAAAAAGTATGAAAAAAATTTGGATTTATATGCAAAATATTTTATTGTGTGAATGTATGGTTGAAAATGAGTTTGAGAAAAAAGAAGTTTAGATTTAATGGATGTCAAACGGGGGCTAAATATCTTAAGGCACTAAGAGAATGTTTGCCTAAACATAAAAAGTTTACTTATAAGCAAATAAGTTAGTTTTAAAATGAATAACTATTTCATTGGTCTACCCAAAAAAAAAAGTTACTTATTTTTCACAAAAAAGCAACTAATTTTTTACTTAAAGTAAGTAAAAAGTAAGTTATCCAAACATGTTTGGAAACAAAAAGTTACTTAAAACTTTTACTTTTTTTAAGCATAGCCAAACATACATTTTTAACGGTAACAATGACTGACTAAGAAACTTGGCTCTTTGTACTCTTTTACAAGATGATTGATTGAACTAGTATGTATTAGGGTGAGGAAGGGGCTCTTTCAATGACTACAAGATTGCGTTCACCAAATGCATCAAAGGGATTGCCTGTTAATTACTGTTCAGGTTTCCGTTCACCGAAGGTGACCCCTGCTTATGCAATAGACGGTGTGTATTTATTACTGATCGTATTTTCCACGTGTTGTGATTTCTATAGTTAGGCTGCTCCTGTGATGTTCTCTTTATATAGAAAGCAATTATTAAACGCTAAAATAATTAGCCGAGTTTGTTCTTGCTTTGCCGCTTCGTCCTAAAATTTGGATAAGTAATGTTGTAGGAGTATCGCGCGAGACTTTCAATATTGAAGTGAATGCCAAGGATTATGGCTTTGAACCAACTGACACTCCGAGAACCGATAGATCTGTACGTCTCTTAATTCTCTTGTTCTTGAGATTCATGTTTTGGTTCTTATACCAGTTGCCTAATCGTGTTTCATCGTTCAAAAGAGCATGGAAGAAGCAATACCCTTAAACAAAATAATTCCCATTATTTTGATATTGTACTATGAGCACATGATCATTATTTCTCTTAATGCCATGTGGAACTTTAGTGACATATTTGGTAGAGAAGATTGGATAGTACTGAACGGTATAAAGGAAGAAAAGTAAGTTAAAATCTTGTTTATGCTACTGTATAGTCATATCTGGTAGTGTGCACTGAATATGCACCAAAGGTTTCTAGCTATGACGCTTGGACTCTTCGAAATGGACGAAGTACCCATGTCTGACACGGCATGGGCATAGGTATGGGATATGTGTCGGATCCTTCAAATTTCAAACGGACACTTCGCTCTTTTTGCTTCTTTTTTTTTTTCTTCCCCTTCTCTTCTTCGGCGACATAAGGTTTTCCCTTCTTTTTCTTCTATCTTTTCTCTTTGCCTTTAAGTTTAAATTGTAATCAAGTCTCTCATTTTCTATTTTATATAATATTTAGTAATTAACTTACCATAATGGAAAACTAAACTCCAACATTCTCTNAATCAAGTCTCTCATTTTCTATTTTATATAATATTTAGTAATTAACTTACCATAATGGAAAACTAAACTCCAAAATTCTATTTTATTCGTTTTAACTCCTTATTCAATACTCATTTCATTCTTTGTGAATGATTGATTTTGGTTATTTAAAATGACATCTTTGGTTTGGTTAATATAAAAAAATTGAAGGTTGAAAGACGTACCCGTATCCAAAATTTGGATTCTTTTTAACCGTGTTCACGTATCCTATATTTTAGAAAATAATGGATCTGACACTTAGATACATACCCGTACCCGATACCCGTACCCGAGTCCGAGCATCATAGATTTCTAGCATGTGAGATTAATCATTTTTTACATGCGGGAAGTTCTATCTTTACATGATTAGTCCAGTACCAAATAAAGCACAATTTTATTTTCCATAAAATCGCAGGTGACAAGGAATATAGAGTTGGGATTAGCAGCTCTGCGTGGTGAGAAGGGTCCCTCATATGATCGTATCGTTTTAAATGCTGGAATGGTCGATCATTTGCTAGGATGTGATGGTGCAGAAGATATCTCCATAGCCATGGAAAGAGCCAGAGAGGCCATTGATAGTGGCAGGGCTCTTGATAGGCTTTTAAATTACATAAAGATATCTAAGAAAGTGGCGTAAAAAGGTAGTTTGCAGTTGAATTTTGTGTTTTCATCTCTTTATTTTTATGAAATTTAGTTTTTTTTTCTTTTAACACTCCACATCAATAAAATTCTTTTTGGGGCATTTTATCATCATTTGAGACGAGATTTGCAAAGAAGAAGAAAAACTAAACTTAGAGACTTCAACACTAGGGAGGCGGAGAGAGGTTGTGCCTTGGTGCCGGCGGGGGGCTGGGATCCACTCTCAAGCTCTCTGAGGCAGTGCCTCTTTCCAGAAAAATGAAACGCCCCCCGCATTCAATAGCTAGTTTTCTTGATTTGCCTCCCAAACACCATGATGAACGTCGCCAGCCTGTCCCTAAGCACAAACAAATGTTAGTCGCTCAATTGTAGCCTAGTATAATGTTTTAGTTCCATATTTCATTAGGCCTATCATCTAGTGTCAGCTAGGCTGTGAATGTAACTCCAGTGAGGCTATATAGCATTACTCTTAATGTAGTCATAGTTAAAGTTTGTCATCGGTTTTATTTTAATAATTCAATTAAGGAACCAAGTTTAATGTAGTCGTAGTTAAAATTTGTCATTGGTTTTATTTTAATAATTCAATCAAATTTCCTTGGTTTTTCTAACAGAAAATACGACATGAAGATTTTATGCTCTCTTCTACCTCAGACATCGAAAAAATTAATGAATTTTGCCTGACTAACTGAGAGATCAAACTGGTGACAAATTGTTCTTTAACCCTCAAAATCAAGAAAACTAACTGAACGTGTACATTTTGATCAATCAAAGTGAAAGTACTCATCCAAATGCTGCACATGTCAAGATGATTAACTAATAGATTGAATGGAGTGACAGAATAAATACGCAAACGATCAGAAATATTTACCCCGCGAGGTGGAGGATCCCGAGGCATAACCCGCCGGGAGACACTCGAGTATCAGAAAGATCACCAGCATCGCCACCTTAAACCTTGATGGTCTACCGGTAACCATTGCACTAGTTTGATAGCTTTTGTATATCTCCGAAATGCAATTTTATAGGGTGAGAGATGTAGATGCAGATAATTAAATAGGAATGTCGACAGTGGGAACATTGAACGTATAAATTTGACAAATCTCTCTGTATATTAATTAATTATGTATTTTCAAATTATAATTTGCTTAAAATCTACATCTTTTCCTGCAATATAAATCCATTTAACAGCATTCACATTTGGCTTTCAAACTAATTGATTTCTTCCTTACCTCATTTCTGGACTGACATGTGCAATCATAATAATTAAATTTGACTAAAAAAATTTTAATAGATATTTTAAGTGAATCAGATTAATACGTTGATACACACATGTTCAGTCAAAATGAGTGGTACTGGCACTACCATATCTCAACTGCACCAACAGTGACGGATCCAGCACTCAGCGAGCTCTGCGAACGCCCGTGTTGGATTCTTCTGTTTTCAATTTGTTTTTGGGTCAATGTATTTATTTGTTTGAATATATCTGTGATTTCCTTTTATTCACAAAAAGCTCGTATAGTTCACTTGGTTTGAGTATTATATAAAGGAAAAAGCTATATGTACTCTCACACCGTCCCGAAATCTTTACTTCCTACTGACAAGGACTTGGTTTAGTCAAAAATGACGGCAATCTTTTTGAATAAACCCCCAATTTTGGAAATGAATAAACCCCCAATTTTGGAAATGAATAAACCCCCAAGATCACCCTCCCCTTGCACTCCTCTTTCTCTCACGATCCTGTGAAATCGTGGGTCGAGTTCAAACCTGTGAAATCAACCACTCGCCGCCACAGCAACCGGTACTGAAGTTACAGAGACACCGAGTTTTTCGCTAAGTTCTTCCCCTGCCCCGTCGCTAGTTTTTTCCTTGCCCCGTCGCCTTCTATGAAATCGAGACACCCAGCCCACCCACCATTTCACACATTATATAATAGCTGTGAAATCCATTTCGAACGAATTGGATTTGGACAAATGTGTGAAAATGGATAAACACTGGCACCTCCAAAAGAACATCTCAAATTGATGCTTCACTCGAAAATTAAAACTGAACAAATTGTGCCTGTTTATAATCAATCACATCTAACCACGTAAATATTTCATTTTTTTTAACTAAAGTAAATGAGGTGGTGGGTGAAGTGATGAGCATGGTTTTATTTTTGAAATATTCAATTTAACACACAGAATTAGAGATGGTTACCTGGTTTCCCCAATAAAACCTCCAGTCTTTCTTGGGAGTGATTTCAGTGTAGTGTAGGGAATGGTCGGGAAATGATGTATGTTATACAATTTGTGGTTATCTATTAGTTAAGTAGTATGGGTTCGCCAATGTGTGGTTGTCGTCGTCCAAGTTGCCGACGACATGCTGCTCCATTTTCGCGAGGAGCTTTTTCAGAGCGGAGGAGGAGGAGGTGAATGGAAATGACGGGAGTTTCTAAGAAAATGGCGCCTTTTAATTTTAATCTTTATTTTATTTGTATTTGCCGTGTTGAATATTCAAAGATAAGCCACGCCAGCATGAAGTAATCTATGTAGTAGTTCATGGAGTATGTCTACCACTACCCTTATATAAATGAGTCTTTGGTTTGACTTTCAACTATAGCAATCATTTTTGCAATTATTTTAGGTTAATTTTTCACTATTTTGGAGCATATAGGCATTAAAAAAACCAGTGCAATTGGAAGATTTGAACCTGTGATCTCCCTTGGAATTATGAAACTCTTGACCACTATAGCATTTAGTGGGCTTTAACATTTATATGTTCTTTTATCAAGTAATAGATATATTCCCTCATTATTTTTAAAACTTTTTTAACTAAAATTCAAGCTTTTAAAATAGTCATTTTTTTCTTGTTAGACTGAAATTATTAGCAAATCGAACCAAAAAAAGTAAATAATTGGACCCATTTTTCAAACTTCAAATTGTTACTCAATAAACATTCTTAGTCTTGTAGATAACGTATACTCACACTTACAATAAATAATTTTAGTTTACTGCATTGGTTATTATTGCAGTTGTCAGCGGTCAACGACTGTTTGTGCTCACTCAAAATCTTGGACCCGCCACTTTGCATCAACTGCGGCATTATTAGGCATAACTTGGCAGTGGCGATGGTGCTGATTTTGATGCACATCGAGAATAATGATTTGGGATGTTGGAATTTGGTGGTGGCGGGGATGGTAGCTTTCTTCTTCGACTTTTCAGGATTCTGCTTCCCAAGTCGAACTCATGTCCTCAATCATTTCTACAATCGCGAACCAACTCTATGTTTAGGCCCAGAAATTGGGCTGCCCACATGAGTTTCTCTTGTCACCTTTTAGACATTAAAAGGAGAATAATGTTATTCATTATAACTGCTGAAGATCACCATCCAATGTGACAATGAGGTTACTGGATGGATCATCAACACAATAGGTTAATAGGAATAAGATTGGTTAATATCAGTTTAAAATCTTGGGGACAAAACATGTCTATGTATTTAAATTTAGTCCTCACGTGTCCTCTCATATACATGCCGAATTTTTTCCGGTCAAACATCTCATATGCGTGCAAATTTCTTGAATAAACCATAACTTCGCATACATGTCTATATTTTAAATTTAGCCCTCACATGCCATCTAACATGAATGCCGAAATTATTTTACTAACCATCACACGAGTGCGAAATTATCACACATATACCCACAACCTTTGACACACCATGATAAAGTAAAAACATTCTTAGATCGAAGAATGATTTCTAGACTTGCATCAGCCTAGCACTAGATAATGATCTTTCCAATATTTACCTTCTTTATCCTAGGTTTTAGATAGTCATGGACTATCTTGGGGTGAGACTTTTAAAGTGGAAGACTGATCACCAATGGTGTTTTCTGGGGCTCAGTATGAATCTAAAAAAATCGACCACAACAAATCACAACCCAAGTGTTGGGAATCTACTTATGC
>CAIGRS010225790.1:0-11273 GCA_903798395.1 Fraxinus floribunda | reverse complement strand
CGAGTTTCATTGACTTATCTTCAAATTTTTTCGTCAGGTCTCAACCTCCTCTTTGGTCTTGCGACAGCCTCTTCAGCCTAAGAGGCTTTATTAAAGAACCCCCGGTTCTTACTCTAAAGGTTTTTAAAGAGGGCTTCGGCCTCTATGGCCATACCAAATGACCTTTCCGCTTGGGCCACCATCGTGGCAACAATATCGACGACATCATTTTTCTCCACAAAGGATTGTCATTCTCCATGCAGTACTTATGAAATGTTGTTGAGGCAGTCTGGATTTTAGGAGGAAGAAGGGCAAGAGCCTTAGATTTGAGCTCATCAATCCTTTTGGCCAAAGCAGGTTTGGATTTGGGAGCTTCAGAAGTGGTGGAGTCACTTGAAGCCTTAGCATTTTTTGCATGGTCTTACCTTTGGGGCTCCACAATTGTTGGCCTATTTTGTCCCCCATAGGTCGCAACCACCGAGCTGCCTAATAACTTTTCCCTCCACTGGAACATCAAAATGGGGGAAGGGACACCCCTTGAACCACCAGCCCCATTGGGGGTCGAGATCCTAAACCTCTTCTTAGGTTCCTCCTCAACGACTTTTTTCCTTATCTAGCATAAGAGATCGTCTCTCTCCTTGAGAGGCAGCTTCCTTACTGACCCTCTCAATTTTGTCCCTCATTTGCTCTCCTCCAGCAGATAGGGCTTCAATCCCTTTTTTCTCGAGGTAGAGGTGACGGTAAGGATTGTGGCCATATCAGGAGTAGGGTGCCTCCTTTTCTCTAAGTTTTCTACAAACAAAAAATGAATAGAGTCAGCAAAATTCTACAAAAGAGAATATCAAGAAAATAACAAGTATAAGGACGTCTTACCCCTCTTTGCAATCAGATAAAAATCTTCAAAACAACACTTCGACTGGATCAAACGATCGAAGTCACGTAAGTCTAAGGATTTCTTGTAGACCTCAGTAAGAGTATCCCAGTCACTCTCAGTAAATTCAAACAGTTCAACTGACCCTGCAAAACAAATACAAGAAATGTAAGTATCAAACATCGTTAATTCGGAAAATCAAAGAAGCAAAGAATGCACTCACGGGCGTCGGAGTATGAAGTAGGAACTTTGACGTGAGGGATGATGTCACCCTCACACTCTTGCCACTTTCCCCTAACCTAGAACTAGGTCTCCTTCCATCCTTTTATGGAGGAAGGCAAGCCTAGGAAAAAAGGGAAATGCGACCCCCAAGGACATAACTCACCACCCCTTAGAGTCTCATTTTCCTAAGGATCGAGGTTGGTATATGGATTGGAAAATGTGAAAAGGCATGTCTTCACCCAAGAAGGCTTCCTTCCAAAAGAAGTAAGAACCCACCAGTTGGGCCAAGGCATTAGGGACGAGTTGGGTGGGGGTCAGCCCATATAGCATAAGGGCAGCTCGAAAAAAAGGGTTGATCAGCAGGGAAAGGCTAGCCTTCAATAAAAACTCACTAACAACGACACAGTCTTGCCTAGGATAGCAGGCTCGCTCGTCAGGAGATGGGATGAGTTCGATGTTGTAGAGAATTCTATACTTATCCCTAATATTGGCTAACTACGTTGGATCTACGGAGGAAGGAATTTTGGCTGCCCCCAAGCTATATCATCCTCTGATGGTCTACCCCTCAAAAACTAAAGTGCTTCATTCGGCCTCAATGGCTCTAACGAGGTTGACAATGTTGTTTATTTGGACCCCCAGTTCACTAGCTATCTCGCTAAGATCTACGTGTTCCCCAATATGTGTAGAAGAAGACATTGATTCACAAGCTAGCTCAAAGCTTTTAGAAGTAAAGAAAAGATTACAATACTTACGAGTTTTTTAAGATGATGAAGAAGGAAGAACACTAAAGTTCGTAAAAGTAACGAGATGAAAGAAAAACTCAACAACAAAGATCACTTAGAAGAATGTCAAGGAGAAAAAACTTGAAAAGTTCTTGGGAAAATTTGAAGAATTAAAGAAATTGAGAGGAAAAGATGCAAGGATTCATACAAAAGTTAAGAAAAGTTTCTCAAATCATCGTACCTTTATAGGTAGACCCATTTAACCCCAGCCATTGGATCGTGATCCGGACCATCTAACCGTTTATTTGATAGTCTTAATCTGATCCACTCAGTACGTTTGACACTTCGTCTTCTACGACCTAGATCAGGACGTCTATTCCACGCGCCTCATGCGTATGGAATTCACAAGGTACGTGAGAAAACCATTATTATGCATTAAATGTGGCAACAATTGCGTGTATTGGAAGTTGTACCGCTCAGCTATATTTTCTTGGAAACATGCCACGACATCAAATCATTAAGGTGCCATAATTAAGGATGCCTCATGTTTCTCAAATTTATTAAAAGCAAAACGCCTCATAACTATCAACTCTGAGGCCCTGTGAGTGTCTGACCCTCTTTGCTTCAACCAGTTCAACTAGTACTTCAGATATATAAAGGCACTTCAGAAGACACAAGTTAAATCGCTCTACTTCAATAACCTTTCTTAGGGTAGTTCCTAAAAGTGAAGAAATTGCCAAGTAAATCACTTCGAACATCACCTGTAGAGGGTCCGAACGAAGTAGTTCACTTCGAACATCACCTGTAGAGGGTCCGAATGAAGTAGTTATGTTCCCAATCATAGGGGTATGGTAAAGATCATTCCCCAACGAATAACCTTTCATCTCAATTTACTTTACATTCAAAGACTATGTATTATATAAATAATCATGCCTAGACTTGGGGGACAATTGTTACGCCTCACCTATGAGGCTCAAAATAAAGATGCCACGTAATGAGCCACGTAGGGAAAAAGTCAACGAGAAAGTCAAAGAAAGACTCAGGAGGTCAAAGTATGAAAGAAGTCAAACAAATTGAAGTCCTCTCATCAAATAGCCGAGGTCCATGTCGAGCCACTGTATCAAGGATGAAACACTAGAACTTAGGATGAGGCTCTTCAAAAAATCTCGAACTCACTTGAAGCCCATGATGTCGATGATGTTTACTGCAATAGATTTGGAGATACCTTAGAAGTGATCGATTTAACACTTTTAATAAAGTTTGTTAGTGTGTCGCCTATTGTATAGAACGATTGACCATTTATTAATGTATTAAATTATGAGTAGATAGTGATGTGAAGCTCAAATTTAGAAAATGAGGCCACGTGGTTCTGATCCAACGATCACCACGTCGGCCAAGATAGTATAAATAGGTTCTCTTTGTAAGTAACAAGGATGGGTTTTGGGGAGGATGAAATTGGGATGATGATATATTTGAAATATACATTTGAACTCTGAAGGATTCAAGGCAAACGTTTGGCTGAATACTTCTTGTATTTTTATTTTTTTTTGTATGTTCATCAAATGCCAATTTGGGAATGCCACGTAATAACCTCAAATATACATTTTTATCCATCCTATCATATATTCCCATTTGTTATAGCACATATTATTTTAGTTTTCTGCCCAGTGATCGTTGTTATCGCGATTGTTGTTGTTTCATTCGCTGGAGCTTGAACAATTTTGTCTTTTTCTTCCTCATGCGTCCTTTTCTTCCTCGCTACCACTATTAATCCGATCGGAACGTGTCGGAATTGTACTTGACTTGGCGTAAGTTGGCTCGCATCTGTTAATTTCATTTTTTGGGGTCAACAACTTTTGTAAACTGGAGGGCTAACAAGGCGTGCTTACCTATTCTTGATTTTGTTTGAGTTCTTGGGATTCCTTTGGTTTTAGAATGTGGTTGTTGTGTTGTTCATTCGATGGAGACAATTGATCATGTCCTCTATTTAGAAGAGGTGTCTAGGAAGGTATGGGATCATTTTGAACTATATATAATCTTCGCTTGCCACAGGTTAATTCTTGGAAAAATTGGTTGAACCTATGGTGGTCGCATGCATCATCATCGTCGCAGATTGGTGTTTTATGTGGTTTTGTCCCCATTGCTATTACTTGGGCTCTATGGAAAGTGACATGTGAAGCTCGGATGGAGGGCTTAACCATTCAGTAGCATAAAGTGATATGAATGGTGACATCCTTTTTGTCTTAGAGTGCAGGTATGATTACTAAAGTCAAGAGACTTTCGAATAGAGATGTTCGGTGCCTTCGGTCTCTCAACTGCCCTATTGTTCGTATTAAACAGCCTTGAGTGCAAATAGTTGCTTGGAAAAAGGCACCAAACCAGGTTTTTAAACTTAATGTGGATGGGGACGTCTAAAGGTAATCTTGGTCAAGCTAGTGGAGGAGGAGTTATACGAGATTCATATGAAGCTTTTAGAGCTGGTTTTCTACATCATTATGGGTCTACCATGAACGTGGTAGCAAAAGTTTGAGCCTTTCAAGATGGTTTGCGATTATGTAGAGATCCTGGGTTAAGGGATATTAAGGTAGAATCGAATTCCAAGGTTGTGGTTTAATGTGTTGATCATGGAACAATGTTAGGCAATTTTGTTATCAAACGACCTCCCTGGGCGATTATGAGAGTCTCGTTCTTTTATTCAGTCGATGTCGACCAATTGACTGAAGTGCATCGACACCGCAAGTACTTGAACTTTCCACGTAATCGACTTGGGCCATTTGAAGCAACCTAATGGAATTAGGGTTGCTCATGGCCCAAACCGAATTTGGATGGCTCCTACATGTTGATAGCCCACTACCCATCTCTTATTGGGCCCTCACCTAAAGCCCAATTGTTTTCTATTATATACCAATACTCATCACTATTCTAGGTATGAGAATAATTGAAAGCTGTCCCTTTTGTGCCTTGAGAAGTCGAACTCTCCCTCTCTTTGTGATCGTGTGCGTGGGCTTTGTGCACAGGCAGTGAGATCTTCTTCTTCTCCCTTAGTTATCCTTTGTGGTTAACCTCTTGGGTTATCTATTCGTTGGAGCAACCATTTGGAAGTGTGTTGCTTGTGGAATTGTTCTTTAATCTCTTGTGGTGATCGATTAGAGACTGAGCCCGATGATCCTTGGTGCAATTGGTGCATTATTCTTCGTAAACAAGTTCTTGTGCCTTCAAGAGATTTGAGATTGCATTCTGGGGTTGCTTTGCATGATGAATGGCACAGTCAATCATGCATTTCGCAAGGCCAATATGACAGGGAATTTCCTTGCTAAGGAGACATGTGGTGGTTCCTTTGTTTGAGTTCTTTTCAGATGGTGGTGTCCTGATACTCCTTCGCAATATTTTACGTACATATCTCTAAGAAATACCTCATATTAGATGATAATGTTTTATTTTCTTTTTTATGCTTTTGGATTATAGCCAAGGTTTTCCTCCGCTACAAGTGGGGATTTTTGAATAAGATTTGTAGGTTTGATTTTACCAAAAAAAAATAAAAAAATGTGACATATCATCTTACATTTTTAAGAAGTTAAATTTTGACACTATTAAAAAGGACTAAATTGCCATTATTGTCATTGATATGTAATTTCATCGATAAAACAACTCATGTATCCATATATTTATATATAAATTAAATTTGGTAACAACTTTATGAAATTCAAAGAGTAAAAAATGACATACCATGCCACTTTTTTGAAAGAGTTAAGGTACATCTTTTCATAGAAAGGGGACATATCATGTCCCTTTAAACCAATATTCTTGTGTTATATTTAACTCAATTCTATGAAAAGAGGAAAGAAAGACTATTAAACAAAAAGTGATAAGAAATTCAAAAAAATGACAAATATTCTAAAAAGTGATAAAAACCCAAAAAATTACAAAACTCAAAAACGTGACAAAATCTCAAAAAAGTGACAAAATCAATTTTGGCGAAAATCTCAATTAATGCGGAAATTTGTAATTCTATTCCGTTTTAAGGGTTAGTTTAATATATATATTTTTTAAGAGTATTGGGCCTAAATTTTCCTAAAAAATAAGAGCCACAACAAAATGTAAAAAAGGACCCAAGTCCCGGTAGGCAAACCAATGTTAAGCCAGGGGTGAAAAAAAGGCTTAAGAACCCCTATTTGAGTCCCATTTTTTGGTTGATAGATTTTGAAACCATAGCAGTGAATTTTTTGAAAAATATATATTTGAAAAGTAAGAAAAAATTTGCATTTGCGTTTAAAGTTATTTTATTGGGAAAATGTACGATTAAAAATGAATATAAGAAAAACTGATTTTTTGAAGAATGGGTCACACAGGTTCTATAGTTTCTTGAATTGATCAAATTAAAGATGTATAAAACTATAATATTGCAACTTTTTCATGATTTTACTACCCTCAATATTTTTAAGCTAAGGAAAAAAGAAACTCAGTTTTTTATGAAAAAAGTTTCATTCTTCGGCTGTCATCATTGAATAATAATGTGACATGTGAAAAATATTAAAATATGTTATTTCATCTTTAATTCTCAGTCAGACTGGTGGACCGTTCAATGTAGGAGACGAAACATAGTTTTAATTAGTCAAGTCGAGTCAATTTATTAAATGTTCCATGTATGAAATGGAAGTTATTGTGAAACCACTTATGTTATTTTCTTTCATGTTTTGCTTCAATTTGTCCGTATAAATTTCAAATCTTTTAATATTCATTAATCCTTAAAAAATGGTGGATTTCTAGTATTCGTTTCATTCACAAGACATTGTCAAATTAATTATAGGTACAGTTTAGCTTTCATTAACGCGTAATTTGGCCGTCCATTCGTCTGAAGGAACTAGCTAGATAACTTAACATACAACAAGACATATGTTATGTTCTTACCTTCTTGGAGTTTAGTTTAATTATACAATTTATTACACAAGAATTAAAGAGGAAATGATCCATAGAAGTTTGGCGAGTGCTCGCACCATCTTATGATTGTGCCATGAAATTACACCATTAAAGTTGCGCATACAATTGTAATTTATAATTACGATCACGAGTAAGTCTGTGTATTGATTAAAAATATTAGAATTTTCCATCGCGAAATATATTGATGATAACCTTGTCGGAAATTCTCAGCAATGGGTAGAAGAATATGCAGAGGATGAATATTATTTAAATAGTGTCTTTAGCATGGTTTTTTACATGTATGCTGGGTTAATTTTGTTAAAAATCGAAATTTGTAATGTATAAATTCATTAAATGAGTGACAACCTGACATAAAACCATGTCATTGTCTATTCTCATATTGTGTTGAACCATTCAACAAATCCAACATCAGTTAAAAATGATAACAATGATAAAGGAATGACTATTACTCTTTGTTAAGGTTAACTTTCTTAGAAAAAACACCAAATCAAAGTTTAGAAAGTTCAAAATGAGCAATTTAATATGTTTAAATTTCAAATAAGCAATACATTGTAAGATTGATATTTTCAAATGAGTCATTAATAGCTTAATATACAATTTTCATTGTAAATATTTTCGTTGCTACTACTTTTCTTCATTGTGGCAGCTTTTTCTAGTAGTGACATTTCTAATGAAGTACATATAGAACTAATTTAGTTGCGCATTTACAGAGTGGCACTTAACATGAAAGATGACAGTTCTTATGGGAGTATTCGCTAATTTTGCCAATGTATGACGACTAATTTATGGCTTGTTTGGGAATGAGGGAGGAGGGTATGCAGGAAATTTCTAATTATAAGTAAAAAATTACCAAGAAAAGAACATTTTCTAAGCCGGCTCAAATGGTAAAAACAAGAAAATAAAGACAAAGAAATGTCTTCATTATAAGTACGCTATTTGAGACAAGACAAAAACGTATTCTTTTGTTACCTGAAATCCCTTTCTCTTTATTCTAAACCCTAGGGTACCCCCACCCCCACGCTCACGCCCACCCCATCCAAAATCATATAATTTTACACTCAAGAACACTTTTCTTTACATCAATCAGGGATTTTATGATGGTACCTAGAAAACACAACAATTCTGAAACTTCAAGTGAGGAAAACAGTAATCAATCCAAGAGAGTTTGTGAAGAAAACCTTGCTGTTAGCAGATCCTACGATTGCGCTTTTTGCAAGCGGGGTTTCACCAACGCGCAGGCATTAGGAGGGCATATGAATATACACAGGAAAGAAAAATCCAAGAACAAGAAGAAAAATCTTGAGGAATCTTCAATGAATTCTCCAGGGTATTTTCCTGCAGTTTCATCCAATGATCAGCAGCAAAAAGCAATATATTACGATGGTGTGGGGGCACAAGTGAGATTTCAAGCCTACTTGCCATCGTCAAACCCTAGTTATGTCACGCGTGAAATTCATCATTTGGCATCATCAAACCTTAGCGATTTGTCTTTTGTTTGGAGGTCACAACGTGTTTCTTTGCACGATGATCATTTGGATGCAAACTTGAGTCTGAGGATTGCCCCGCCACTTGTTGAAGATGGAGAAGGAGCTGGGAAGGAAAGTGAAGTGGATTTGGAGCTTCGACTTGGTCATGACCCGTGATCAATTAGGTACGGGCAGAAGTAACCCCGCCATACTCTCCAAATAAGCTTGAACTACACCAAGGTAGACAGTTATGTTTATACAGAGTGAGTTTCCTCAGTTGCCTCATATTTATGTGGATTATTATGAATACAGCAGCAATAAACTTAGTTTCTAATAAAATTAGACGGGCTACATAATTTGATTTATTTTCTGTCACTTCATTCAATTTATTGTTAGAACTACTGAATTATATATATATATGAATATTGTACAATTTACATTTTGCTTCTTAGATCAAAAAAGCTCATAATCTGAGGGAATTTCTTTCTTCAATCGTGACATTACTTTCTTATTATTATGAATCCGATCAGTCATTTACATATGTTTTTTTCTGAATTAATCAAATGTTAAATTTATTATGAAATCACATAAATTGCATTTTTTTTTTCCTCATTTCATGATATGCAGTCCTTTAGTGTAGCTAAAATGGTTCAACCAGGGACATATCCAGAACTCGATTACAAGCCGGATTAATATTTTAAAAAAAAAATTTACACGAGTTTTTATTTTTTTTTTTACATTAAAAAAAATCTACTAAAACAAATTCAATGGGTTGGGGGCAAGATTTTCTAGTAAATTATAATATTTAATACCTAAGTAATGTCTTTGAAGGATCAGATAGAAGCTGTTAAAAACACGGAAATGTTTGGAATTCTTATTTCTTTTCTTTAGAAGTATCCCAAGATTATCATACTAGCATTTGGAGTTGATAGAAAATTCATATGAACAAAATTTATGGCATTGCATAAGCATTATAGTAATCACTAAGCTGATATATTGATGCCAATCATTTTAATTTTCAATTTCTTTAAAATGGTTTCGCTCTTGTAGAGGATTTTACTACGTTAGATTAGATGCATTGCTGCAAGAACGAATGGTACGAGTGTTTCTCTATCTAGGGACAGATTTAGTGTAGAGGCAGTGGCGTCAGCTGCCCCCACACGAAATTTCAAATTTTGCCAAAAAAATAAAGAAATAAAAGAAATTCCTTATAGTTTTCAATTTTTGTCCCCACAATTTATTTTTCCTAGCTTCGTCTACGTCTGTATCGAAGGTCTGCAAATAGATTTTCCTTGATTTGATTAGTGAGAAATTAAGACTTTATAAGATTAAGGAAGAGAGGTACGTGGAATATGTTTGTATATTGTTATATCTGGTCGAAAGTAGCAAACATTAAACATTTCCTTTGGATTTCGCACGAGCATAGTGTATCCAGGGTTTGGAAGAGGGTAGGAGATTTGAAGAATTTGGTAGGATTTTTCGGTTATCAAGTGAAAATTTTGATGTAAATTTGTATATATAACTCAGACGATCAGAACTTCTTTTGATGAAACTAAAACATAGTACATCAAATCCTAGGAAACCTATCCTCCGATTCTGCTACCTAAAAGCTTCCTTTTTTAAGGCAAACCACTAGAGGATGGAAAGTTTATTAGTGCAAGAAACTAAAGTACAACTGTGGAGGGAGACTAGTCGCGACCTCCAACAAATTAGATCAAAATACAATTTTAAGTTTTAACTAATACAAAGGACTGTCGGAGGAAATAGAGATTTAGGAACTTGATTTGGCTAAGGCTTGAGAGGAACGAAAACACTAATAGGAAAAAGTAAGTAAAAGTAACTTATATTTCTCCACTTCAAAACTTACAACACTTGACTTGACTTGTTGTTACAAAATGGAGAGACTCTTCCCCTTTATATATGGCTTACATGAGACTTCTAGATCACACATTAATCTAGAGAATNTACCCTTTTATATAGGGCTTACATCAGACTTCTAGACCACACATTAATCTAGAGAATTCTAGTCCATATATTTTCATGAAACTTCTAGATTTCATATTTGGACTAGATATTTTCCTAAAATACTATAAATAGAATCCACACTTATGACCACATCTTTTACTTAGATATTTACATTGATCATTCTAGAAGATCTTTTTAGAAATGTTAGATTTTATTGAGCCTTTGAATTGGGCCTATGAGCAAAATTTTTAAGCTCATATTACTTACTCAAAAATCAAGCTTACTTCCCAACAAGGACTATGAGCTAGAACAGAAACAGGCTTTAAGTATACAACGAAACATGCTTAAGTACTCAATGTTCGATGATGAAAATTCAATAGATACACAAAGACTACCCCGGTGAGCACTGCACGCGTCAAATACACATATTGTAGGCTCCATTAGAGAGGTAAGTTATTAAAGATACTGTCATACTAAATTTTTTTATTCTTCTTCGACTTGCTAGCTAATTATACACGCGTGATTGGATTTCAATTTTTGTCTGGTTTTACATGATTTTTGCCCAGAGACCTACTCAGTTTTTGGACAAGATAAATCTATGGACAAAGACTGCTCCTATTTGGTTTATTTATTGGCTCCATATGCCTCAAAATGATTATGTACGTACTAAGTAGGAGATATTAATGTTTTTTTGTATGGCAGATGCTCTCGATAAATGGCATCATTAGGAGATGCTCCTGATTGTCATCTTATTTGGGAGAAACTAAGGGCAAATCTTGGAAACAAAGGCATTATATATTGGAAAGGGAATATTGATAAGTGTGTTTTACACATTTATTTAGGCTTTTCAACTTGCATGATATTTAGTATACATATTGAAAGTTGCTCGTTTGATCCTAAAATCACTTAATAATGAATAATATAGAATTAAAAATTATCGTTGATTAATTGACTGTTTGAAAACATGCAAGTGAACGGGATCGTGATCAATTAATATAATATTGTGTAAAGTGTCGAACATATGAGAACTATATGTTTTATCGAGTTAAAGTTAAAATCACTTTAATCGAATAACAATAATATTTTATAATAAATCTATGTCTAATTTAT
>CAIGRS010225747.1:0-13726 GCA_903798395.1 Fraxinus floribunda | reverse complement strand
CTCGGTTGATAAGACTATATCTCTAATACGAGGCAACTAGATCAGTTTAATCTCAAGGGTTGAAGAAATTAAAAATAGGAGAACCTCTAATTTTAAAGTGTGAGATTGTGATAGTATGATTCATCCGAACTGAGAGAGGGAAATGAATAGATATAAATGAGTTCAACCTTAGATCACAACCCGATAATTGAGTGAAAAGAATAAGTTTGGGGGAATGTGTATTTTCTGAGCGATGATAGCGAAAAATTTGACTACATTGGATCGGGTTACCATTATCCTGATATGCTGGTATCAGTTTTCACGCGCGCACACACACACACACACACACATGTTTTGCATATAACATGTGGAGATAGATGCGATTTTGCATGACTATAGTTGTTCATGTGGTGTCTTAATAAGCTCCAATCATGAGACACGGCAGATCTTTAAGTTATGTTTTGTGTAGATTGAGCCACATCTTGTTTGAGGACAAAAATAGTTCAAGTTTAGGGGAATTGATAAGTGCATTTTGCGCACTTATTTAGGTCACAAAACATGAAAAATTATTAATGTATATATGGCTTAATTCGATATAATTTGTATTTGTTCCTTTACATTGATGGATGAAATGAAGAGTATGCGAAAACGAGAGAAAAATGACCAAATTGGAAGAAAATGACACTTCGGGGACCAAAATGTAATTATTCAGAAGATTATCCGAATGGTGAATTAAGTATGGAATTGAGCTAAGTAATACATTGTGATGTCATGGAATGTTAAAAGAAGGAGGAGGAGGGAGCAAGGCCAAAATGTAAATGAAATAAAATTAGGGAAAATGGAAAATAATTTCGTTCATGTAGTCGCCCAAGTACCAACAGGAGATGAACAATGCCAATTTTTTTATAACCATGCGACATCCATTTAGTCACATTAGCTTAAATTACATTTTAAATACATTTTAGTCATAGTTTAGTCATAAAATCCAAATAACCAAACATCTCAATTTTAATAGATTCGATTAAGGTCTTGATAATAGAAATTAAATCAAATCAATCCTCATGGGACAATACTAAAAATTTTACAATTTCCACTTTATTACTTTCGTGAACATTAATGAACGGTTATTTTCATCCGTTCATAGGAAAATTTATTGTAGTATACTTTGATGATATCCTAGTGTACATCAAGAGTTTAGATGAGTATATTAAGGAGTTGAGATGTGTGCTTGATGTTTTAAGACATAATAAACTATATTCTTATTTTAAGAATGTACTTTTGAATGGAAAAAGTTTTTTTTTCCTGGTTATGTTGTTAGTAGAGCTAGGCCATAGGTAGGGTTGGATTGATTCTGGCCCAAACCCAACCTGACCCAATCTGACATGCTCGGTTTTAGAGTATTTTGAACCTGCCAGACCTGACCCGACTCGCAATTTAAAATCGACCCAACCCAAACCAATTCACTCGATATCTGATTTTTTTAATTTGTTTTTTTTTTTTTCAATTTCAACACTAATAACAATAATACTTATGCCATTCAATAATGGTTTTTCAATGAAATAATATTTGTCAGTCATACAACATAATCAATTAAAATTGAATAAATCACATAATCACAAATTTTTACTAAGAATAGGTTTATAATTTGAATTTTTTTACAAATAGAAATTAAAGCGGACATCCCAAATTATTATCATACTAGTAAAACCAAACAAAATCAATATTACCATTAAGCAAGAAAAGTAAATATAAATAGAGTAAATTATATTCTCCCCAATTTTTATTTTTTGCACCATATTTTAGTTGCTATTAATTATTATTATTATTATTATTTTTATCTTTGCTCATTATATCACTTGTGTCCCTAATGGTTCTCTTGTCATTATTATCCTTAAATTTTCCATTAGTTAATATATTTTGTATTTGATAACAATTTTATGTCCAAAAGTGTAATACCCCGAATTTCACTTTACACAATTAGCAAATATAATTCATGCATTACTTGCTATTTATATTGCCATTGCATGTGAATCAATAGTTTGAAATTGTTTTCTCTTATTATGGTGCATTTGAGCATTGAGGTTTTAAGAATTCTATATAGTGTTGGTCTTTTGACCCCCCCCCCCCAAACCTAGGTGGTGAATCTTACATTGAGCTATGGTANTGGTGCATTTGAGCATTGAGGTTTTAAGAATTCTATATAGTGTTGGTCTTTTGACCCCCCCCCCCCAAACCTAGGTGGTGAATCTTACATTGAGCTATGGTAGAAATTTAGGTTAATCTAGATGTTGGATATTGATGTGTTAAACAATTGTAATCTTGAAAGTGTTGGAATCATTATCGGTAAAGTTACATGCTTTTAATTTTGTTAATCATGGTTACCCTAAAATCTAATTAAGTCTTTAACATATTTGGGACATGAGGCATGAATTGACATGATCACAAAATAATAATATAAGGTTCACGTGACGTTATAAAATATATTGAGCTGCAAAGTATTGAGGTTAGTAAAGAATTGGGCTCCAATTCAGTAAGGAATTGAATAAACAGTTAAGGAATTAACTCGACAAATTATTTTAGGATCAAATGGAAATTGAATTAGGTTTTACACATTAAAATAGGTCAAAACACTAGATTTGAAACTACAAGGATAAGTGCAAAAATCAGGTTTTTACTACAAAACCACCTCATGCTTGGGCTACGTGTCTTTTTAATAGCAACTTTCTTCACTCATAAGCATTAACTCCTTCAACTCATCCCCAATTGATTTCAAGTGAAAAATAAAGCACAAGAGCCAAAGAGAAGTGGAAAACAAAGAACAAAAATTGTAAATTTGGGGTCGCTGAGATATGTCACTCTTTTGAAAACGCCTTTATTGTTTTTGAAGGTTTCATAAACTCTCGAACCTCCAATATTTGAGGATACATTAGACCCAATAGTAGCAGAGGATTGGTTGAGAACTTTAGAGAATATGTTAAGGTACACGAGAGTTTCAGAGGTAGAGAAAGTGGTTTGCGCGTCTTTTATGCTATGAGGTAGTGTTGGACATTGGTGAGATACCACAAGCAGCATAGAAGATATCAATGCTAGATTTAAAGAGCTATTTTGTAACAAATATTTTACAGTCACAGATCGAGCCATGAAGATGAATAAATTCTTGCAGTTGAGACAGGGAAGTAGGACGGAGAGTATATTCGTAAGTTTGAACAACTATCCAGGTTTGTTACCCACATGGTACTGATACAATGAAAGTAGAAAGATTTCTTGAGGGACTAAGGCCAAGATTATATAGAGATGTAAGCATAGAAGGGATTCAAGGTGTTTTATATTCCCAAATAGCAGAGAGAACATTAGTCCTAGATAGTCCTAGAACAGTCTGAATAGAGAATTAACTGTGCTCAAGAGGCTGGACAATAGTTTAAACAGGGTTTGGTATAGTATTGGCCTAGAAATGATGAGAAAAGAGTATTCCAGGGCTGGAGGTAAAAAACTTAAGTTTCAACCAAAGCAAAGACAACAAGAATGGGATTAGGGTAAGCGTATAAATACAGATCAGGGTAAAACCTTGATTATCACAATCATCTTGTCCCAAATGTGGTGGACAATATATTGGAGCATGTCTTACAGAGACTAGGACATGTTATGTTTGTGGAAAGGTGGTATATCTTGCTAGAGCATGCCCAGGTAATTTAAATCCTAGAGAGAAGAAGTAGGTATCAAGCTAAGGTGTTTACTATTACCAGATCAAATGCCGAGACAAATCCATTAGTTGTAACAAGTAAATTCTCTATCTTTGGCATTTCAACACTTGTATTATTTAATTTTGGAGCTATACATTCATTTGTATCTACTAAGTATGAGAAGGTTGGGTAGGATACCTGCTACACGAGATAAGTTATAATATTCCATCTAGAAATGTACAACAAACCAATTTGATTTTAAGGGCTTGTATGATCTTCATAGAAAATCGAGAACTCTATGTTGATTGTATTGAATATGAGAGATTATGATATAATTTTTTGGTATGGATTGGTTGTAAAAATATCAAGCTACTATAGATTGTAAGAAGAAGTTCATAGCCTTTCAACCTTTAGGAGATGAACCATTCACATTCACTGAGATTGAAAAAGGTTTCAGATTCCAAATTGTATTGGCATTGAAACCATAAAGATTACTAGATAGTGGGTGGTGAGTGAATTTGTTAGTGTTACGGCTATTGAAGTACAACATAATCCGAATCTTAGATCAGTACTAATGGCACAAGAATTTACAGAGGTATTTCCTGATGATCTACCTGGGATACCACCATATCGTGAGATAGAATTTGTGATTGAATAATTCCAAGAACACCTCCAATTTCCAAGGCACCATATAGAATAACCCTAACCGAATTTAAAGAGTTAAAGTTACAATTACAGGAGTTGTTGGATATATGTTTTATTAGACTTTTCACCGTGGGATGCACTAGTATTATTTGTTCATAAGAAGGATGATACAAAGAGATTGTGTATGGATTATAGAAACTTGAATAAGGTAACAATTAAAAATAAATACTCATTGCTGATGATTGATGCTTGTTTGATCAACTTCACGGTACAACTATATTCTCGAAAATTGATTTACGATCTGGATATCATTGATTAAAGATAAAGGTATAGAACATTCCTAAGACGGTATTTAGTATGAGATATGGTCATTATGAGTTTTTAATGATGCCATTTGGGTTGACAAATGCCCCAGCGATTTTCATGGATTTGATGAATAGGGCATTTTAGGATTTTGTCGATTAGCTTGTCATTGTATTTGTTGACGATATCCTTATTTATTCTCATACTTTTGTAACCTTAATGTAAATATGTTGAAATGTGGTTATTTAGTATTTTATTTTAATATGCTATATGAACATCATAGGTTATTAGGTCAGAACATACAAGGACCCTATTATGAAGATGCTTATGTCATTTTATCTTTGAAAAAAAAATATAATGTGCAATCATATGCTTAGGTCGAGTTGCCAAATTTTTACTTCTATACATGTGAGTGTATCATCTATATAAATGTGGTGTGACAAAATGTCCGATGAAATGGCGTAAAACAATGTATTTTCCCATCATATTTTTAAAAAAATGAGTAAAAATATTTTTCCTCATTTCAAAGGATGACAAAAAATATTTTGATATAAATCATCATCAAGGATGGGAGCACGAATTTAATGGAAGGTTGAAGATTCTATCGACTGAAAAAATGTTAAGGAAATAATTGCTGCAATGAGCAAAGATTGAGGAGTTTAAACTGCAATTAAAATGTGGTGTGCCAAATTAAAATTGTGGTGACAATATAACCATACTAAAAAATATTATGTTCCTCTAACAATTAAAAATATACAAGAATCCAAACTTAATAAATAAATAAAATGCAAAAGTACAACTCATTAAATATTCAAACTCTTAAAATATAAAGAATAAAGTCTTGTAATCTTCGATTCTTGCATAAGCTAAGTAGCGTCCCCACAAAATAATATAAATGTTTAGAGAAAAAGATTAATAGTATAATGATAAAGATTTTTACACATTGAATACATTATATATCTACATGAAAAAATCATAAATGCAATTACACTTTGATTTAACCTTCATTTGATTTCTTTGATTTGAAAGCTCTACATAAAATTGATTAAATTAACAGTAGATTAAATAAAAGCACATATTTAACATAATTCACGGCATAACTATAATTTAATTTATATTCCTCCATAACTTCCATATAAAATCTCTCCATGCTTGAAAACCCTTTAAGCCAATTTAGGGTGCAAAACCTCCATCATCGTAGGGAAAGAACTACGAAATGGTTCAAGAATTCTTCTTGTAGTATTGAAAGCACTTTCTGAAGCTACCATAGAATCTCCATAACGTCGCTTGCAAGTTTGGACAAAGTACCATATTTATTTCCATTAACTTGCCACCAATTAAGAACATCAAAACCACTATCCTCTATATTTTCACAAGCATTCAACAAGTATCCATCAACATCATTTTTTTATTTAACCAAATCTTTTGTTGCCTCTTAAACCTAAAAACACAAGTAAAAGACACAATTGAAGTAGGACTTTCTTTTGTGGAAGAAACCTCACTTGAAGAATTCACATCACTAGATACTTGATTACTTTTAGAACTTGCTTCACATCTCACATACCAATCGTAAATAGACATCATATTGTCTTTCCCAATATGTGTCAATTTTTTTCATGTTAATTGCCATATCAGTCAAAAGATATTCACCACTTTTAAATCAACTCTTTCAATTTGGTTACAAGTGAATGTACAATGAAGTAGTAAACTTCAAAGTACCTTAATAAGCCTTCAAGGAACTTCACCAAAAAAGAAGTATTTTCAAAATTCTACAAGGTCCCCTTCTTCTACCACCATCATACTCCAAAAAATAATTGAAATATTGTACATCATCATCCTCTAACCTTTCAAAAGATTTTTGGAATTTTAAATCGGCTTCCAACATCAAATATGTGGAATTTCACCTAGTTGGTATATCCAAAATCACAAGTGATTTACGATTAATTTTTTTCTTAACTCGTACACTCCTTAAAACTTTTGTTCTCTATCAGGAGAAGATTTAACATATTTTATTGCATTGCAAATACTAACAATTGATGCATGTTCTTCCTTTAATACCTCACATACAATCATATAAACAATATGTGAAAACAACTCATGTGCAAATATTTTCCTTCCAAAACAACCCATCACTACTCTTACAAAATAATCTTCCTCTTAAGATAAGAAATACCCATTTTCATTTCCAGTTGCATTTGTCAACCATGATTTTAAACACTTTCTCAATACCCCATATGCACCTTTATGATTAGTAATCATACAAAAATTAAAAACCCTTTTATGAAGCTTCCAATCAAAATCAACAAAGTGTGTTGTGAGAGACATATAGTGAACACTTTAAATGGAGCTGCAAGTATTTGACTTCGGAGGATATATCTTAATTACAATTTATTATCCAAATACAATTGATAAATATCTCTAACAACAGTCCTACGAGAAGGAGGATCAAAATTCAGACATGCTACACGACAAAATTGTCTAACCTCTTACCTTTGACAAATCTAAAAGGTAGCTCATCAATTATTATTATCTTAGCACATGCAAGTCTACATTTTCCTTTATTAAAGCCAACAACTATAAAATTGTTCGCACCACCCTAAGTTGGACTTTTTGCCTTTTATCCTTCCCTGATACTTCGTACAATGAAGAACCAGATGATTCTTTAAGGTACTAGTCCCACAACTGTAATCCTTTCCAAAATAGTTGTTTCTACCTTATCCTCTTTCCTTGTGGAAATAAGCTTGTTGCATATGCCAATCTCGCTTTTCACTATAGAAAGTCTCGATATCAACTTAAACGAATCTGTTCTTGAAGGTGCTTGATTCTTTTAAGTGTAAAAACTCTTTTACGCCTCTCGGCACAACAAAGATATATAGTTCATTCAAATTTCCAACACCTCTAAACAGTGGCAGTTAAAGTATTTTAATTGAAATGAAACTTGAGTGACTAAATTCAAATTTCTAAAATCAAAGTGAAACAAAACTTACTAGTTGGGTGGCTAACACTAATTGTAACTCTTTTCAATAGGAATGCACACGAAACAAAACAGTGTTCAATTTCATCAACTAAGGTGAACAAAAGAATTGATCGTCCCAAGTCACTGTTTTCAAAGTTTCAAATGCATATTGAATTCAATTCAAATTAAGAATAACTTAAAATCATATAAATAATTGATTGAGATCATAGGCATTTTCTACGGCTCCTTCTCATGCTCATCAACATTGTGAAAAAGACAGAACAATCCCAATAGGGCACTTGAAATTGGTAAGAGCTGTAAAATACTCTGATCCACAAAATGAGAAGATTGCCCAGAATTCCACAAAAAAGAGCTTATCATCCAATGAAAAATCCATTACCACACAACACCTCACAAGCCCCAAAAAACCTGTTTAATCTAGTGAGTATTGCAATTTTTTTAAACCATAAAAATTGAAAAGGATTTGATTTAAACCCTCCCACGAAGGCAATTAGTCATAAACGCACACATATATAAACAAATATAGACATAAATAATCTAGCAGGCGATCCATATATCTTGTAGAAAATAAAAAGGATAACAAAAAGCTCACAAGAAACATTTATAATGCCAAAAGATGGAAACTTCAAATTCAATAAACAATAATTTCAGAACCAAATTAGAGAAACCTAGAAAACAAATAAAATGGATATAACTTAATCAAGAAATAGAAAACACATCTCAATGGAAGATCAAAAGAACATTTGGAGTCAAGCCCATGAATACATTACATAGTAACAAATACAAACTTAACAAGGGCTTACTTGAATTCGAAAATCTGATAATCCATTAGCTAATCCGCCTTCAGGAAGATCCCAGTAATCGTCCTCCTCTTGTTCTTGGGCGTCTCTCATCTATCTTGAGTGAAGTTCCTTGATTTAGGAAGAATCACTAGAGAGGAGACCATAGGAGATAAGGGAGGCTAGGTTTTGAAGTGGCGAGAATTAGGGTTTCACCTTTTGATAACAGGTTAGGTCAGTTTGGACAGGTTTGAACCATAAATCGACCCAACCCACCATAACCACAATTTTAAATTATAGCTAAACTCGACCTGAATTCGGTTGGTTTGATTCGGATCCATGATTTACGATTTATGGGTCCAGCCCTAGTTGTTAGTAAAAAAGGTATTGAAGTGGATGGATAGAAGTCAAAAACCATCAACGAGTGGTCAACACCTAAAAGCATCACCGAGGTAAGAAGCTTTAATGGTTTAGCTAGTTTTAATAGGTGTTTTATTAAATATTTCAGCACACTTGCTACACCACTTACTGAAATTGTGAAAAAAAAAATTTATTTTTGTTGGGGGCATTGAACAAGAACATGTATTTAATGTTATTAAGGATAGATTACGTTTTGCACATTTTTAGCACTGCCTAACTTTTTTTTAAAAAAATTTAATTGAATATGATGCCTCGAAAATTGGAATTGGAGCCGTTTTGTTATAGGATAGGCACCATACAGAATTTTCAATGAGAAGCTAAGTGAAGCAGCTTTGAATTACCCCATATATGAGAAAGAGTTTTATACTCTTATTTGAGTTTTGAAAGGATGGCAACACTACCTGTGGAAAAAAGAGTTTGTAATACATACCTCATAGATCATAAATTCACTAAAACATCTCAAGGGCTAAGGTAAGTTGAAGAAGAGACATGCGAGATAGATGGAGTATATAGAGATTTTTCCCTGTCACATTGGGTATAAAAGGTAAGGAAAACATAAATTAATGCATCATCCCTTCTATGTACTTCTTACTCCTTAAATACCAAAATGCTTGGGTTTTAATTTATTAAATATATGAATACCAATGATGAAGATTTTTCTATTGTAAATATGTCAATATGGCTTCCATTGACAAATTTTACAAGCATGATGGGTATTTGTTAGGGAAAATAAATTATGTATGTCTAATTGTAGGCCAAATCTAAGGAACCACAAGGGTGGTATACGTTTACCCGTTCCTACTTTGCCATGGGGTGATGCGCCTATGAATTTTGTATTGGGGCTGCCTAGGTAAGGGATAGAGATTTCATATTCATGAGGATATGTTTAGTAAAACGAAACATTTCAATCCACGATAAAACAGATGATGTCAGGAACGTCGCTTAATTGATTTGGCTAAGGGTTAAAATTTTTACTCTTTGACCGACCTATTTTGCTTGCGTGCGCGTCACTTTCCAGCAACACTCTAAGCCCCACTTCTTCAACTTTAGCTTGAACTAAGTGCACTAAGGTTGGTTCTTCTCTTCCATGCTCATCTTGAAATCTTGTGTATTGCTTGTTGCACTCGAACTCTTAGTCCATGTAGCCTGGACAAGTCCTTGAATGGCTTGTTCATCTTTGCTCTTGATCTTGTCATTGGTCCATCTTCAACATGCAATGGATCCTTGCTAATTTTCCTTCCATGATTTTCATCATTCACTTCCTCTTCAAAAGGATTTGACCTCGAATCTTCACCTGTATCAAGAGAGAAAGATCACCAACATTGAAAGTAGCAAACACATTATGCTCACCTAGAAGATCCAATTTATGTGCATTGTAATTAATCTTTTCAAGGACTTGGAATGGTCCATCTCCTCTCTAATGCAATTTAGAGCTTTGAGTTGGAAAACATTCTTTTCACATGTACACCTAAACCCAATCATCAGGTTCAAATGTTACGCGCCTCATTCTTTTATTAGCTTGAGATGCATAATGTTCATTCCTCTTCTGAATTTGAAGTCGAAACTTCTCATGGATTGACCTTACCAATTCAGTCTTGTTCTTTCCATCTAAACTACCATTCATCGCGTAAAGAAATTAAATCCAGTGGAATTAGTAGATTAAAACCATTCTCAATTTCAAAAGGTTAATATGTAGTAGAATTCATGGCCCTATTATATGCAAATTCTATAAATGGTAAACAATCCTCTCAACTTTTTAAATCCTTATTGATTATACTGTGCAAAAGTTGAGTTAATGTTTTATTGACTATCTCGATTTGCCCATCTATTTGTGGGTCACAAGTTACTGAAAACAACATTTTGATTCTTAACTTACACCATAAAATTTTCCAAAAGTAGCTAAGGAACTTAACATTCCTATCAGATACAATACTCCTAAGTATACCATCAAAATAATTAATGTACAAAAAAGATGGTTCATTAATCTCATGAAAGTACTAGGTTCATTTGTGAGTCCAAATGGTATAACTAACCACTCATATCCATATTTACTCTTATAAGCAGTTTTTCACTCATCTCCTTTCATTCTAATTTGGTGATATCCACTTTTAACATCTATTTTACTAAAAATATAAGATGAATGTAATTCATCTAGCATATCATCTACCTTAGGTACGGAAATGACGATACTATACCATTATGTTATTGACTACCCTGCAATCAATGTACACTCTTCATGTCCTATCCTTTTCAGGCACAAGTAGCACTGGCACTTCACATGGACTCATGCTTTCCCTTACCATTTGTTAATCAATTCCTCCACTTGCCTTTGAAGCTCATTTGTCTAATCTGGATTACTTCTATAGGCTAGCCAGTTTGGAATAACTGCTTCATGTATAAAATCAATTTGACGTTAAATGCCTCGAATGGATGGTAACGTACTATGCATGTCGTCAGTGAATAAGTCTTTTAAATTTCTACAATAAAGAAATAGCTAAACTAGCAAAATCAAAGGCTGATTTTCCACGAAAGCTCTTTTAATTTCACTTTCTTTTGCGAAAAAGCTCACTTTTGACTTTTTCTTCACTCTGCAGACTCTCTATCTTTTCTCTCTTATGGTTTTGCTATTTTTTCATTATTTTTAGCCACCTCTCTATTTTCTCTCTTACTCTCTCTTTTTTCTTTAAGTTTCATTTTCACTCTTATTTTCCCTCTCTTTTCTTTTTCTTCTCTTCCTCACCTGCTTTGGTGTTAACAGAACAAAAGTAACTGATTTTTCATCTTTGACAAAGTTGTACTTATTTTTAAACCATCATGTATTACCTTCCTATCATACAACGATGATCTTCCCAACAAGATATGCCTAAAATGCATACAAGTCACACCACATATTACCTTACAGTGATACTTCCCAATAGTTAAACTCATTAAGACTTGCTTGTTAACCTTGACCTCCCCACATTCATTATAACACTGCAACTTATAGGGTCTAGGATGTTTTAACATAGACAAGCCTAACTTCTCAACGAGGGTGGTTCTAATCATTCAACACCTCATCTATAATCATTCAACATACCTTTTTGTTAACATAGCATCTAATATGAAATATATTCTTCCTTTGCTGCTCTACATCATAAACCTTAATTTGTGTACTAAGAGCACACCTCGGAACAAGTGCTTCACCTTCTTTTGGGTATATTACTCCATTACCATCACTAGCATCCTCCAACTTGGGCATCTCATCACTATCACTATCACTCTCTGACACCAATTCCCCATTGTCACATAAAATCATTACCCTTCTGTTTGGGCATTGAGATGCAACGTTCCGCGAACCCAAACATTTAAAACACTTGATATCCTTATTCCTAGAAGGCTAGAGTAATAGTAGCTCGGAAACCCATAAAAGATTGAATCACAACCTAGGAAAGCTAAAATACCGATTTGAAACTTGACCCAATAATTTATTGAATCAAGGAACCAAAGTTATGGAAGAACTTGACCCCTTAATTTCAAAAACTATGAATCTTGCCATGAATTTGTTGAACCTCACAAAGATGAAATCTTTGATAAGTTTGAAATTAAGTTCAATGAAGAACAAGAAGAAAGCAAATCTCGCTTTATTAAGTCTCTCAATAATGTGTTGAAAAGAATGAATACTATTTATAGGGAACCCAAAAAAAAACTAATTAAAAGGGAATTATATAGAAAAAGGTATCAAAAAGATACCATAACAAGATTTCTACCAAAAATAGACTTTTAGGAAAAATCTAGAAAATGTGTTCCGAAAATGAACTATGCGTGTGCATAGTTTATAACTCCTGCGACAACGTAGAACAACCAAAATTCGAGTTCTTAGTTTCGGGAATAGTATATGCTGTAGTATCCTTTTCTATACTATGCGACAACAAAGTTATCCAACAGGTCTTTGTTTTCATTTGCTTGAATCAAGCTCAACAATTGGGGTTTCTCTTCCATGCGTTTTAGTTTTACGCAATTCCAACTTCCCCTTGCTCTAGATCTTCCTCATCTTCCTCTATCTGGTGGTTAAGAAATCAGGAAGAGAATTTGATTCTCTTTTTATAAATTCAATTTGAAAAATCAAACACAGATGAAATAGGCTCTTGCAAACATTTGTTTTGAAACAACATTTTTTACATCCTTTTGTAAGATTTCCTTAGCTGATTTACAATCAATTCTTCATAGAAGCTCTTTATTTGAAAGATCATATTTAAACTTTGAAATACATTTTACGATAGATTTCGTATTTCCTTTTTAATCGTAACTTAATTTTGTTGAGTGATTCCAAAGTCCTTACGTAAATCGTATAAGTTCTTCTTTAGAAGAGTTAGAATTCCTTCGTTTAAGGGCTTGCTATCATAAGCAAGGTTCTTATAAAAGCCTGCTATATAATTGAGACTCCCAATAAATCTTTGTAATTGCTTTTTTCCCCCCAATATCTTGTCTGGAAATTTAGAAGCAAACTCAATACTCATGACCGAGAAATTTAATTTCTGTTTGGAACAATTTCATTTTTCTTGCTTCAATGAAAACCCATTTTACTTAATAGTATCAAAGAAGATGTTAAGATGCATGATGCTGATCAATATTGTTAAAGAAGATCAATATATCATCAATATAATTGATAAGGAATGTAGAAATTTGAGTAAAAATATCAATGATTATTTTTTGAAAATCAAAAGAGGCATTCTTAAGCACAAATGAGAAACATTCCATTCATATTGATCAAAAGAAATGGTAAAAGCCGTTTTACATTTATCATTATCATCAATTTGAATTTGCCAATGTCTAGATTTTAAATCAAAATTTGAAAATATAAGAGCTTCATTTAAGCCTTTATACTAAATCCTTTTTTATTTGGGATTGGATATATTACCCTTCCCGAACTTTACGTTACTATAATATGATTCATGCATGCTGTT
>CAIGRS010225740.1:0-13668 GCA_903798395.1 Fraxinus floribunda | reverse complement strand
AGTTAAGAATAGGGAGGCTATTTTGTCGATATTGTGGTTATCCCCATAATGCTGCTAATCTAAGTTCAAACATGTGTCAGCGACTAAGATAGCACATGTTATGCACGTTTGGTTTAAGAGGACCTAGGAAATGGTATAATCTTCATTATCTATAGTCAAGTGTAGACAAATTCTAGTCTTGTCAAGAATAGACGAAAATTGCATTTATATGACCACTCATTAGCCATAACAAAGAGCATGTAACCATAGCTAATTTTAGGTTAATTTTAACTTTTATATCAGCAATAACCCAGAATGAGCAGGTTATTTTCAGTTGTTATTGCTGATCAAAAAGTTAAAATTAGGCTAAATAATCTCTACCAAACGGGCTCAAAGTTTAAAAATTCTCTGAATTCTTTTTTTACCAACATTGTTAGAAAATCTAAATAAATGGTGACTACATCATCGGGGCATAGCATATAGTTAGACTAGGAAATCTATTTTAATTTGTAATCTATCTCGAGTGAGGAATTAATGTAGTAATACGATAATATTTTTAATTTTCCTTTAGTAGAGATAATTATACTTAATATATATAAGATTGATTTATGAATAAAATCAACTCAGCTTAAATTTTGACTTGGTATTAGAGCCTTAAGCTTTGAAATGGGAACCACTATTTACATCCACCATTGAGATATATATATCATCATTAAAGCAAATACATACATACATACATAGCAATATATGAATAAGAATTTGAAAAAGTAAAGATTACTTTTTATTGTAGGTTTGATGAATTTAGCATGTGAAAGATACTTGATTTGTGTTTGGGTTAGTTGATAATGTGCATTTTGAATTATTCACTCCAAATTATTTGAGTTTTCCGTTGGGATTATCTTTTCTTTTCTTGATTTTCTTGTATTGAAAACATTGATGGTTATCTTTTCTATTAGGATTATCAAAACAAGAATCTAAATTATTTGCTCGGATATCTTTCTTTTTTCTTGATTTTCTTGAATTCAAAACAATGGGAGGCTAATCTGCTAGGATTATCAAAACAAGTAATAAAATTTGATGGTACATATTGATGACAATGATTGAAAATATGAAATGATTATTAAGGAATTATGATGGGGTATATATATATATATATATATATATATATATATATAAAATGGCGTGAATGTCTATATATATAAAAATGGTGTGGATAGAGAGATGAAATAATTGAAGGAATTATGATAGAATAGATATGTAAAAATGATGTGGATGTATAGTATTTAAGTGAATGACGATATTGGAATATGATAATGAGAATGATATATATTTTTACAATTTTAAAATTTTAATAAGGATAGATGTAGAGTGAAACAGATATATAATAATGGTGCATGTAAATAGCAGCTCTCTTTGAAATTTGGGCCTCTAAATTAAGGTTTCAAATTTAGAGTGTGTTTGATGCACATTTTTTAAGAGAATGCATTTTTTTTTTTTTTTTGATGTGATGGTGCATATGTGGTTGAAAAGAAGAAAAAGTTATTGATGTGACAAAAAATATTATTTTATTGAGGAATGTGTAGTCGAAAATAAGTAGAAGAATAAGAATATGGCTCAAACGGGGGGCTTAGCTTTAGAATTGCAAACCCTAAAATTAAATTTCAAACCCTAACCTTAACACCTTAACTGAACCGTCCATCTTTAGAAAACCATCTCGCCAACATTGCATCTTGTCAGCCTATACCTATTGCGACTTTCCCAAGCAGTCATGACCTTAACCTCAAGCCCTGTAGCTATTCGCGATCGAGGCAACTACTTGCAACCCAAAGCCAAGCTCAGCTATTGTTTGCAACCCAAGCCTAGGCCTCAGCCAACATCTAATGAGCTACTGGTGAGTGCACAGGGCTTTAGTGAGACCCTGCCTTGCATGAAACTCCTTTGGTATTGCATGAGGATTTCTTTTCCCATTGTCTGTGATTTCGCCTACCCTACAACTGCAAGGCGACCCTCCCTCTTTGTCGACCGAGCCTTCTAGTAACCATAGATTGATCTGCGGGGAAATTTCTTACTATACACATTGTTGGGTCTTCCACCTATAATTTTTTTTGTGATTCTCAAATCTTTTATTGTGGTGGCTAATATTCAGCATCTCCGATTTTTCCTCGAGTCATGACCTTCTAACCACTCGTCTTTGTGCTGCGCAACCTTTGGTCGACTTAGCCCTCTAGTACGCCCTAGGATTCTGTACGACCTAAGTTTGGAAGACACATACTCACTAGTTTGTCACGAAGTATAGGGACGAGTTACTATGGGGATAGAGGTTCACTCTGAGGTTTCAGCCATGCCTAACTCTTACTGTCATGACACTTCACACAATTAATGTTTGCTAGAAATTACATGTTTATCCGGAGTGGTTCAAACTTAAGCAAGCTAAAAGGAAGAAGAAGAAATCTGCTCGGGTTGCTACATTGATCTCTCCATCTTTTGTATCTCATTCATCTGAAGTATCCCCTCATGGAGGACAATCTAACAAAGATTGAAATGGTGGAGAGAGTAGAAGCCTTTACTATGTGAAAGAAATTCATTTTGTAATCATAATTCAGCAAAGGTGTTTCCAAGTATTGGGTCATTTTACACATCACTATCCAAATTGAGCATGTGTAATGTCTATACACCAACTTAAGGAGGAGAGTTTGAATAAGATATCCATTTTAACTTGTATTCCATCCAGGGACGGATCCAGAACTCAGCGAGCCGGCGCGACCGCCCGTGTCAGATCAGCCAGAAAAAGGGTCTGCAAATCATATGGAAGGACATTCACTTTTGCACCAGAGACACAAGGGTTTGATTCCCTTCAATGACACTCCTTTTCTATTTTTAAACACGATAAATAATAAATAAATATTTACTAATAATTGTACTAACCTTCAACAAAAACGAGTGTAGCTCATATAGTAGTGGGGTCACTTTTTATGTGAGAGGTATGGAGTTCAATTTCATGCACTTTCACTTTTTTGTTTGATTTTTTAATACAATAAATAATAACTAAACAATTATATATTATTAGTTTTCATTTTTCAAATAATTTCTTTAAAAACATTTATTGACTCAAATTATTACTTCATGATATATATATTTGTTAAATTTTATCAATTTATTTTATAAAATTCAAATTTGGAGAATCTAAATGTCTCTCTTTATTCTTTTAAGTATTCGAAAAAAAACTTTTCTTTCGAGATAAAAAATAGTTTTTAGTTTTAAAAATCACCATTTTCAAAATTTTGCATAACCTTCGCCTAAGCCGGAACTTGTCTTTACCTTTTAATCACACTTTATATATAAACTTCATTTTATCTCGTTTAAGTTCATAAAAAACTTGAAATATATATATATAGAAAAATGTATTTTTTTTATTATTATTATTTTGGATTGTATTGTATTTGATCATATTTTCAAATGCATATGACTTTTACGTTTTAATATATTTATATAGTGATTGAATTTTTTTAATATTATTTGATTAAATATTAATAAACAATCTTACTATTGCGGCCGTCAATGGTCAATGACTGCCCTAACTCACTTAATATCTTGGATTCATCAATGATTCCATCTATCTTATATTCTAGTCTAGACAGGAACTAAAGTAGTAATAGAATAATTTTTTTTCCTTTTATAGATAGGATTGCACTAGTATATATAAGATTAATAATATGAATAAATTAGTAAAGTCTACATTTTACCTATATAAATATGAAGGTTTTAATCATGTATCAACAAAGATAGAAACAGTAAGCTAAATTGGATTCTAAACCCACAAAGGAAAATGGCAATTGGAGAAGATGAATCAGTACCACCCACTCTTCGCCATCTAAAAAAAAGAAGAAGAAAATAAACAGAAAGATGGTGTAAGTTCGTAGTTTTGAGAATTCCATCTAGTGGCAACACTTCTCTTGAAACCTGCCCCTCAGTAGAAACTAACGAATAATAGGAGCAAAAATATAAAATAATGCAAGACAGTGTGATATCAATATAAGACATCACAAAGTTGAGGCAACAACATTATTCACCAAGAAACAACCATCACAATTGACAGATATACAGAAGCAATGCTTTTAGAAGAGTTATAACCAGGAAAGAAGTCTCAAAAAACTGAAACAGATGAAATTATTGTTAAAGCCATGACCGGCACATTTCAATACTGGCTCATAACACACCTTTTCCCATAAACAATGCTAGCCTAAAACTAAATGAACTAACGTTTAATAGAGCTACTTAAGCTCTGTTTTTTTGACAAATTACATTCAGAACAGCCGCGTTTGACCAAGCTGGCTAAAAATCTAATCTTGTTTCTTTGCATTCAGTTCATCTAATCTATAGTACTGATTACAGATGCATGGAAAGAGAAAACGTGAGATAACAAATCTGACTAAAATTGTGTCCCTAAAAACACAGTTAAGAATTTTAACTCGCTGAATTTTATTGACATTCCACGCTATGTTAATAATTAAAAGGGAAAATAAAAAGAAATGAAGAACAATGGTCAGATAATATGTACCAACGCTGTTAATCTAATCACTATATGAGGACAACTTAATCCACAGACACAAACAATCTACAGTTAATATAAAGCTTTTAATATCCTCAGCTCGTTTCTTGAGTTTGAGGACGGTAAGATGCATATTATCACCAAATATAACAGGATAGGTGTACACCACAGTGAAACCTAATTTACAGACTGGTGAATACCTTTGGACATTATAATGGTCTCCATTCTTTGATCAACTGTATTGCCTCGATGCACAACCTAATTAAAAAAAAGGGACTGTCATTATTCAGCACCTGTATCTTCAACAGATTTCTTATACTCTGGCTTGAGCTCATAAGTTCCTTGGTTGGTTCCTCTTTTATTGTATACACAGAGCTCATTCAATATCTCTTTCAAAAATTGCTGCAATAGAAGATGCGTAAATATTAGGTCTATAAGGTTCAGAAATTGAAAAACCCAAGTTAAATTGTTAACAGACGGTTACTTAATGCTATGTGAGCTTAAATCGGGGAAAAAAACCATTGCAGAATCATGGTTTACAATATCATTTTCATAACGAGTTGTGTTAGAATGGAAAAGGGTAAAAATCTAGGTAGGTATTTGAGAAGGCTTTGGAACGCAGTTAGAAACTCGTAAAAGTTTATCATTACTCAATAAAACACTTTAAGACAATAATTCAATTTTGACATATAAAAGGCAAACATGTTTATTGAAATAATTTTCTATAATAACAAACTAAGCGTTATTCAAAGAAAACATGTCAGGCACGTGAATACATATTTTTACCACTTAATTGGATCTAGTGCTACCTCTATTGAAAAGATCAAAGAAATCAAATCTTTTGACCACACCAGGCCATAAAACTTAGGTCCAACTCTTTCTACTCAAATCGTATGAATGGAAACTTTTCTCAAGTCTACACAAGACATGCCTCAACCACTTATTCATTTCCCTTAATTTATCATCAATCAATACTATGTCCATCTTTTAGCATACATTGTCATTTCTTATTTTATTCATTTTAGCATGGTCATATATTCATCTCTAACATCCTCAATCCTAGAACATTAATTTATGGATATTTTATTCTTTAATGGTCCAACACTAAAAACCATAAGCATAGTTTATCTAATAACTGTGCAGTAAACATTGTCTTTTAACTTGATAAGCATCTTCTGATTCCATAGACTCTCAGTGTTACTTCTCCATCTCATCCAACTCACTCTGATATTATGATTTACATCTACAAGTCCCTCCTTAATAGTCTCCATAAGCATGGCTGGTTAATATCCATCCAATAAAGCTTTCATTTTAACTTGACAAGCATCTCAGAGTACAGAGAATCTCCATAACACTGCACCATTTCATCAAAGCACTCCAATCTTATGATTTACATCTTCAAGTCCTCCCTCCTGATTAGACCTCCCTCATTAACAATCGAACCTAAATACTCAAAAAAATTGTGTGCTCCCAAAATGACTCCACTATCATGTTCCTTATGACCAAACATTCTATTTTCTGTATAATTCTCCTTATATAAAACTGAAGTGATTTTACATAGTTAAAACATATAATATCATGGTATAATTAAAACATATAATATCATGGTATAACCCACGAGTGTCAATTAGTGGATTTTGACATAGTTTTGGTTGATGAGAATAAGTGACTCCAAATTTGTTGAAACAAAACTCAGATTGTTGTTGTTGTACTCCATAAATAGGGACAATTAACAATTTCCTCTATTCATTTTCTCTCTTTAAGATCTCATTGAATGTTTTGTGTACTATAAATTATCAGAATCATCCAAGCACTTCCATACTTGACAGATATTCCACCCCAACCAATTATTTGACTTTATCCTCTCATAGCCTCCCTTGCTTTCGAGACCAGGATTCTTCTAGGATAGTTAACATTTCTATCTTCACTAGTTCGATGAATTCCTGCCATCCTAGCTATGCTTCAAGTAAATAATTTACTAAAAGAATTCCTAAGCTTTATATGATATCACACTATAAATAAAATTCTCTAGCTTTCATCCTTAATACCCTCAACTTAGTTTAGATGTAAACTTCTTTTAACCTTTATCAAACACTTTGTAAATAGCTATCTCTTCATCCTTGGTTCCAACTTAACTAATAACTATACTACTAATATGCCACTGCCAAGAACTCACGAATTACCATCTTGTCTTCTATGCTCTTACCATCGAACTACTATAGAGGCTAAAAGATGCAAAGAGCTTTGCCTCATCTTTTTAAAAGTAAAATAATAGTATCATAATATATTGCAACAGAATATTCAAAAGTAAAACTGCCGATCAACAGATTCACAACACAGAGAGCCAAAATTTTAGAGACAGGGAGATTGCAACTTGCAACTAGTGGAACAGCGATAATCAAAGACATACCGCAGGTTGATCAGTCTGTTGGACCAGCTGCTTCAGTGTCCAGTTAGGCTGCCTTTCAAAAAGCTTAAACATGATGTCTTCCAGCTCCCCACGGTCCCTTCTAGTTCTTTTCACATCTGATCCCTTAATTGGAGCAGCTTTCTTCTTATCCTGCACGAAGTCAATAAATTTTTAAGTATAAGTTCGTGTAAGATTTTACGATACAATCTTGAATAACTTAGTATAAAATTCATAGTGATATACACTTCAAGGCGAACTTATGCAACGAGAAATAAAGAATCCATCACAAATGAGAAAAAGAATATTTGAAACATTAATCACATCCTGACCAAAGTCCTTAATGCCGCAAAGGGTGATATACCCACACGAGCATTTCAGATTTGGAGATTTTTCTTAAACTCAAATACTACTTTGTTCAAGTCCAAGTGGAATTATTGGATTTTAGATTTAGCAAACATCCATACACCATGCGGTTCTGTCTGTCAAGGTCATGATAGACCAATCATGCTTTTCAAGTTGTAAATGCATGCACAATTCTACAGAACAATAAATATCTATAGCTGTCTGGAACGGGAAACCCTCAAACCTATAAACTGAACACGCATCAACAATCTGACAATCTTTAATGCAGTTTTGCAAGCGTCAATTTCACAGCAAGGTAATTCTTGGTTCTGTTGTACGTACATGATACACAATTCAAGTGAAATTTCTAATAGTCCCGAGTAGAATGCAATATTACCGGAGACATGGCATGTTCCCATGTGTAGAATGAAATCACAATCACTAGTCGCAACTAGCCATAGAACATGGTACAATGGGTATTACTCATTTACGTCACTTTTAAGCATGACAATTCATTCATCAAAAATGGCTTTTACATTCACTTGTGGCTTTTCCATTGAGTATATTTAGATTATATCCAGGACTAACCCAGCCTTAATTGAAATGAGTTGATCAGATAAGAATTACACCCCAACGTTTTTGGTACCTTATTGTAAAAGGAAATTACCCAACCTTTTGGTATACCAACAATGGATTTATTTTATATTCATTTTAGTTAAATTGGTAGGCTCCTCTTTATAATTGAAACATCGATGAATAAAAGGAGAAAATAACGTTTAGCCTCAATTCCCATAAACAACGTAAATCCAAAAAATTGTCGACATAACTCCCTCTGTGATCATGAGTAATGCCTCTTACTCCCCATCCTTACCCTTAACTTCAAAAACCCTCATTTCTCCCTTTTGCATTTTAGAAATGCTAATTTTTACTCAGTCAAAGAAACGTAATGTCGGCAACACGCCAACACCTGCCTCCAAAGTTCACGTTTCAGTAATTAAAGTATTGTACCAGCAGAATGTTTTACTGCTTCTCATTTCATGCTAGGGTGAAAATACATGAACATCCAGAGATGGAGATAGCATGGTTTTTAAGTGCAACTCCTCATTAGACTTCTCCATGGTGTTTTAAAGTCAAAATGCCAAAATTCACATTTTATATGACAAAAAGCCCCATGACCTGGGACATGCAAACTGATTTAGATATCGGAGATCACTATATCAAAACCCTCTTTTTAGAATCTCATTAAATTGGAATCCCACCACGAAAAAACTACAACACGCTAAGTTTGAGATTCATTAATAATCAGATCCTATCTTGATTCTTGTGGCTGGTGTTCCTCTAATTCAATCAAAACACAAATATCTATGCCAATTACCAAATGTAAAGATATATAATGGACACTTTTACATTTAATCTCTATGATATAAGATCTTTTAATATTTAACAAAATCCTCAAGAACTAACTACCATACACATTTTAAGAAAAAAATATCAATTACCTAAAAACCAATATATACATGAGAAAATTTTACCAGTGTTAAAATTTGGACAGATTTTCAACTTTTAAAAGAAATTAATATTTTCACTTATTTGAGTATGGATATAAATGGGAATAGAATCATAATGAAGAAGGTAAAGTCAGCCACTAGATACCTTCTTCTGCAATAACAGTTGCTCATTACTTAGCCCTTGTTAGAGCCCCATTTTCCCAAAATTTATTTCTTCAAAACTCATTTCCAACCATACATTCTTTCAATAAAATAATTTTACACAAACCCAAAATTTTTCCTTACTTTTTAACCACACATTCTTCAAAAAATTACTATTCCAAAATCTATTACCCCATAAAAATGGTGCTTAAACAAGGGATTAATTTGACACTAAATATTTTAAGTTTTTAAGCTAATATTTGAAATGAATATCATAAAAAATACTAAAAAATGACCATTTATGAACTAAACGACCAAAATCATAATACTAAAACATTCTACATATTTTTATTTTTCTTGTTCACAAGGGTTAAAATAAAGGTTCAACAATTGGTAAGGTCAAAGGTGGTTTATGAATCTTGGAGAATCAAGAGGGATAGGCCAGCAAGGCAGGTGTTAAGTTTTCCTGCACCAGTTTTATCCTTCCCTTAAAAAGAAAGCGAATAAAAAGATGCAACTTCATATAATAAAACTTTTTAGACATCTTCTGAGATCCAAGTTCAAATCCACTCCCATTTACATTTTTTTTTGTGGGAAAACACAGAAGGATTGACATATTACATACCCAAAAAGTCCCAAAATGCTGAAACAAAAATATGAAGAAAATAATATAAATACCTTCAAAGTGGACGAAATCACGCCCAACATTCCAGGCATGGGCCTCATGAGCACTCCACGATCATTATCAATCACCTATTTACCAGTTAACCAAGATAAAAGGGAGTTTTTCATGCAAAAGTGTCAAAGAAAAATACCAATCATAACCGGAAAAGAAACTAGGAGAGAAGTATCTGACTTGTATTTGCCTGTTCTTGATCATGGATTTATTTGTCCTTTCACGGCATATTTTTCGATATTCTTCAATGTTCTGATGGTGGGGCTTCATGTCAAATTTATGTTCCACTTTGCCTTCCATGGCAACTCTTCCTATGAGAAAGAAAATGATATAATAGAAGCACAGACAAACAAACAACTGACACGTGTTTCCTTCCAAGTCCATTCGACAAAAGGATGATTAGATTCCACAAGAAATTAGGGCCGGATAAAACTCCCGAATCGAATTGAACCCAAACCGAGTCGAGCGATTTTTTATAAGTTAAATACCCGAACCGGTATTCAAATTGAGAACCGATGGTTTGAGTCGGTTCCAGACTAAGAACCGAAAAATCGAATAAGAACTGAATCTAAATAATTTTTAAAATTTTTTATATTGAATTAATTAAAAAAATTTTTATTTTTTTTAAACAAATTAACAAATTAATCCAACCAAATTAGTTTNGAACCGATGGTTTGAGTCGGTTCCAGACTAAGAACCGAAAAATCGAATAAGAACTGAATCTAAATAATTTTTAAAATTTTTTATATTGAATTAATTAAAAAAATTTTTATTTTTTTTAAACAAATTAACAAATTAATCCAACCAAATTAGTTTTTTTGTAACTTTGATATGGATCACCGAGTTTTAATATTAGTATCTATTTTTTAGTATTTGTATTCATTGCATTAATCTTATTGGACAGCTTGTTATTTATATGTTTTTAAATTGAGCTACGTTAATTTGTAAAAATTACAAATGAAAATGTTATTAATTGTATTTATGTAGCGTTGTTGTTGTAAATGTTAAAAAATATAATTATGGTACGGAACCGAACCCAAACGGTTCCATAATTATATTTGGACCCGACGGTTCCATTTATTAAATACCCGAAAGTTTTGGGTCGATTCGATTCGATTCTCTCCGACCCATGTCCAGCCCTACAAGAAATTGGAAAAAAGCGCTAAATTGACCTATTTCTTAGGCGTATCTAATTGAATACAAACTTCCCCAAGTAATAATTAAAGCGCATCAAAACCAGTTACGCAATCATAAAGTAGCGTGTCTAAGTAATTCATTTGTGCAACAATGAATTACGAGTGACCTTGAAATGCAACGTTGAATCACCTAATCTAAAAGCTTAAACTTTTAGAGAATCACATATAAATCATTTAATTTATACTGCCTTCAACATACTCCATCAGCAACCAACAAGGATTACAATTTCATTAAATGGGTCGCAACAAGACTTGAATCACACATTTGAACCACTTGATCTAATGTTTAACTCAACACAACAAGATGACGGAAGTCATGCAGAAGTACCGGATCATCAATTTAGGGTAGGGCAGGGCAGTCTAATAAAGAGCGCCTATGAATCGATGATTTGGATGAGCTCATCGGAATTCAGCAAGCCATGCACATCATAGACACTTCATAGAAATTCTAAGCCAACATAGAAAGTTCACGAGCTTGTTAACTAACTCTCCTGGCATCAGGATAGGAAGTTCTGAATCCGGTCTTTCCTTTCTATCATTCTAAGCATTGCATAGAAATTTGCACATGGTGCCAATATTAAAGACATAAGTTTCTGCATTAGGGAGGAATGGAGATGATCAAAGACTCTCTCCTTCCTAAGGAGCAATGAAACAGTAAAAATGAAAGGATAAAAAAACACTTCTTTCTGCATTTAACCATGATTTAACCATTAAGGTAACATTTTGCATCACAAACTCACTTCCAGATTGTAAGAAGACTTCATGCTATCTCATAACAGATATGGGGATTGTGCACATTGCTTTTTGACAACAACGTATGAAGTGCATATTTGGCATGGCTTAAAAGCCAAAAAAATGCAGGTCTTTTGGGCCTTCTTCAGCAGCTCCAAGAGTTTTATTGACAGATTCTTTTTGGCTTTTAAACAAAGTTAAAAATACTAAAAACCTATTAGAACAAACAAGGAAAGCAATTTTTGGGCTTTCAAAGAGAAGCCAAACAGGGTAAATAAAACTTGGAGGTACGTGTCTTGGGATGTCAAAATTCCACTACACAACACAAGTGAAGTTTTCAATCCTCAGAAGGAGAAAAGAATACGCAAGTCAAGTTTGCACCTTGATTATTCTCCGAAAAAACGCACATGGGAACGATATCCTTGAACATATTCAGGGAGTAACTCTTTGGCACGTTCGCAACCTCATTTCCAGCCATCTCCATAGTATACTGATACACATAAAAATAATTAACAAAGGCATACAATTTTCTACAATACCAGGCACTAAAACCAAAAATTCAATTTCAAAAAAGACCACGCTAAAATTAAGTATACTTCAAGAGACGAAGAGCCCTCGGGGTTGAGGGGGTCGAGTGAGACGACGACTTTGGCGACAGGCGGAGAGTCGGAGGCCGAGGCGGCAGACTCCCATGCCTTGGAAACGACAGGAGGGCACTTCATCAGCCACGCCGATCGCTCGGCTTTTTCAGTATCCACAGTGTTGTAACTGTTATTGTCGGTGTTGTTACCTTGCTCATTCTCCATGCTTGCTGTTCTCTGCGTGTGTTTCTGTTTGGTTATTTTTCGGTCCTGTTTCTGACAATGGGGGGTTTGCTGAAGCAGAAAGCGAGAAGACTGAATTGGAGTATTGGACCAGGTCATGTGTTATCGGGTCGAACTTTCTCAACCGGTCAAATAACAAACCAGGGGCATGTTTATTATAGTTCAAAATTTAATTAAAATTGAACATGAAAAGTTAATATTTGTGGTGTATTCTTTACCTTAATTCAAAAGTAAGGTAAATAGTTTGAAAATTAAATCAGGTATGAATTTAATTAATTAAAAATATTTATTAAATATTGACAATAAAGTCACGGTTTGTTATTAATGGTTACAGATTAATAATTATAAGATACAGATTTATTTACTGGTCACATATCGTCAAATTAATTGGCCACAGCTTATTTCGTGGTCATATATCAAAAAATTTGTAGGTCGCATATCATTCAAATTACATGTCACATTTTATCTATGAGTCACGTAAGTTACAGTTTATTGATTACAAATTACTTTTAGTCACAGACACATAGTATTTAGTCACAAATCAGTCAAATAGTGGTCACGAACGACTAAATAGTTGGTCGCATACACCTAATTGTTGGTCACAGACACCCCCAACAACCATCAATAAATTCGCTCAAACCACAGTCACATACCACCAATGGATCCGCAATGCACATCCACAGATCCGCAACGCACGCCCAAACCACCTCACAGCATGCCCACTGCACCGCCAAACGCTCTGTGCGAACAGCAGCAGCGTCGCGACTTAGAGAGGTGAGGAAGAGAGGGAGAAGGGAGGCGTGAGAGAGAGGGTGGGGGAAAGGAGTAGATAGATAAATTAAGTTATGAATCAGAGTTTTAATATAATACCTGATTTTTGAATAAATAAATTTTGAACCTGATTTTTAAAAACTAATCTTCAAACACATGATTCTTTATAATTTTCCTTGAAAATATAGTTGTTATTGGGTCTTACTCGTCTAATAAAAGTCAACAATAATGGTTAATTTTTCAATTTTAATCTGCTTTTAATCTCTACCAAACACCCTCTAGATAAAAACCACATTTTTAAATAATTTTAATTAATAAAACGCGCCCTTCTACTAAAATTAAAATTGATTATATGACTTAAAATTTAATTAATCTTTTAACTGAAGAGCCTTTTTTTGTCACAAAGCGTGAATCACGTGAGCTTTTTCTTATTTTGGAAAACTTTAACCATTGGATCTGCCTCCACACGCACTCACACACACTCCACCGCCTTCCACACGAGGACATAAGGGCATTGTCACGAGCGCGACTGCGCCTACT
>CAIGRS010225722.1:0-20356 GCA_903798395.1 Fraxinus floribunda | reverse complement strand
AAAAAAAAGGGGGGGGCCAAAAAATTAGGCCCCCTCCACTTTTGGGCCCGAGGCGGGGCCTCATTTGCCTCGCCTCAGGGCCGGGCCTGGAATGAATACATGAGTGCCTGTTTGCTTACTTTTTGGCATCTGAATTAGAATGTATCATTCAGATTCTTCGAACGGAATTACATAATATTATAGTAGAATGATTGAGCAACATAAGAAACCGGATAGACAATGCAAAATCCACATGACACAAAAAGTATAAAAAACAACACAGAAATAGGTATTGTAGAATAGAGGAAAAGGGGGCATACCTTTGGCTTGAAGAAACGTTTTTTCTTCATCTCTTAGAAGAAATGTGTTCTCACATTCCTTATAATGGAAAGTCAGACCATAGTACTTATATACTATCCTTAAAAAACTCAATTAAAGGGATTCGATATATCGTTATTTTTGCTAATATTAGGTATTATTGTTATCCTTGAAAAGGTAAGTTAAAATTCTGGGATTAATTTTCTCAACAATTTTTTTTGGTTTCTTTGTAAGAGAGTCAGGAAGAAAGTATACGTAATAGAATTTGTGTGTCCAATTGTGTATACAATTAGTATGAGTAGCTTAATTGATTTCAAAATCCTTTATTCTTTCTCTTATGTTGTCCAAGGCAAGAAATTGCATCCTGAGGAGGTTTAATAAATAAAGAATCACACTTAAGTTGTGTTCGGATTAATTTGTATTTCAAGAATTAGTTCTTCTGTTTTTTTCTTTTTTTCAAGAATTATTTTCTTGTGTTCAATGTTTTGTAATAGTAATTGTTTTTCAAATAAGAGCGCGAGTGTAGTGTTACAAGTTTGTTTAACTATAAAATCGACCATAGTGATCTATGAATCACATATGACGGACGAGAATTTGTGTATAACACCTAATTTTATAAGGCCTTATTTAATCTGGAATCATATGGAGTAACTTAAATCATATAAAAGTTGAAGAACCTTAATTAATACAAATTTGGACCACCCCAAGATGAATGTCCTTTTTAGCTGAACTGTTAAAACGTGTGTTCCGTGAACCATGTGTCCTAAACCATGATAGGAATAAAATCTGGAAATTTTTTAAAGATTAACTGAAACAACTTTACTCTTGCACAATTATAAGGCATATATTACTTTTTGCCCCCAAAAAAAAAAAATGCCTAGCTTGTCTTGATAGTTAAGTTCATTAGTTGATTATTGGTTGAAATGCACTTTTTGTATTAATAGGAAGAATTGATATGAAGTAACAATATAAATAGACAAATCAAAATATAGTGCACTACTCAAAATTTCATCTCCTATCCATAAGGAATTACAAACTTCTAATTGAAGTCTATTCCATATCCATATCATATGGTCTCGTGTGAACATTACAAGGTAACGATGGCAATTTAGTCCCAATAGTTTCACTCTGTTAAATCACTTTGTCCCTCCGCTCTCCCAATTTGCAGCGGTAGTTGTTGTAGCAGCATAGAAGATGAAGGGGTGGTTGAGGATGGTTTTGCCCCTGAAAAAGTCAACCACGTGCTTCTCACATAATAATCTAACGTCAATTTGGACGGATTCCATCCAAAAAAACTGCTGCTGCTACATCAACTGATCATAATATTTTCTGTAAATCACTTCCTGAAGGAAGAATAAATTGTTAAACAAGACTTCCCATGTATCTTCAACAAGCGTAGAACAATAACACATCGCTCAGAAGTCGGAACAGTTCTGTATCCATTGTAAACCATGAAATGGAACAACCGTGGAGGCAAGAATAGAGAAGAAGAGCATAAAGATAGCAGTAATCTGCAATTCGCAACTTAAATACACAACGAACATTTGTTGAGTAAACAATTTGATGTTATAGCACAAGATCATAAAAATGCTGTTTGAGCCTCAAATTAGAACAAAAATTTTAACTGTGCTCCTGGAACCAAGCACAAAACCTTTTCAAGTTCCAAGATAAGAATTTAACAGAAAGAGACTAACCACTCGGAATGTCAAATACACCAGAGAGGAAAGTAACCAATAACTCGGTGACTATCCAATATCCTGAAAGAGTATTTCCAATACCCATGATTGCATCATATTTTATTTATTTTTTTATTCCACTTTAATGCAGGGAAATGATATTCACGAGGATGCATCACCTGCAGCATAATAAATTGCAACATATTAACTTAAGAGCCACAGTGCACGACCTGCACAGGGAAAACCATTGCAAGTCAAGTAGATAAGAAAACAAAAACAAAAAAGAATAGCCAATAACCCGAGTGAATTGCCTAAATAGGCACTAAACTTTACGCAATGCGTCCAAGGGTCACTAAACTTTAAAAATCACACAAATGATCACTGAACTTTGCAAAACGTTTCCACTAGGTCACTGAACTTTAAAAATCACCTAATTCATCACTGAACTTTGCAAAATGTTTCTCATGAGTCACTAATGCAGTGATCACCTGGGCAACATTTTGCAAAGTTTAGTTATCTCGTAGAAATATTTTGTAAAGTTCAGTGATGAATTAAGTGATTTTTTAAGTTCAGTGACCTAGTGAAAACGTTTTGCAAAGTTCAGTGATCATTTGAGTGATTTTTAAAATTCAGTGAGCCCTGGAACGCATTGCGTAAAGTTCAGTGCCTATTTAGGCAATTCACTCCCAATAACCCCGTGCAATAAGTTCCAGTATAAGCAATTCTATAAAAATCATAAAGAAATATACGATGTTAGTTTGTTAACAAGCCATCACAACAGGTAGGATTTTAACAGCTAGTTAGCATAGCAACTACTAAACTAAAGTAGTTGAAATAATAAAGACTACTTTACCAGTGCAGCATCTGTTAAATAAATATTATTTATCTATGTACCATTTCCAGTAAAGGGAATACCTCGTCAACCAAACATTTGTCATAGTTAGGACATCCCAATCTGAAAGAAAGCAAGTACTGATACACACACACATACTGGATCTACCATCAGCCTTTGAATCCGGGACGATTAGTTTGGTTGGGAGAAGAATAGCTGATGATGATTGAACTATGTGGACAGCCTGGGCAGCTCATTTACATCTTTAGCCAGAGCTCTTAAAGTCACATTTTGATCCATCTTTTGCATGACAGTAGATTATATGGGTTCTCTTTAAATATAAGAGTATGAAAATATATTAAATAATTTTGTTACCAAGAAACCTTTGTAATGATTTCAAAGTTTGCCCATGTAAGTGATTCTGGCAGACATTCCATTAACTGTAAGGGGGATCTCTACTCTTGACTCTTCTCTTCATCATCTCAGCCCACCTAGAAAAAAGATTAGCAACCTCAAACTTTCCAGAAAACTTCATCTTTTGAGCCAACTCCTCCATTATATCAGATTTACCAGCCCGGGAAAAATCAGCAATGAACTTGTTGTAATCAAGGTGAGGAACCCTCATTCCTTTCTGAATCATTTCTTCTAGTAATTTACAAGCCTCAATAGATCTTCCTTGCCTTATAAGCCCTCCAATGAAAACTGTATAAGAGTTCTCATCAGGACAACAGCCTTTCCTCTTCATCTCCTCCCAAAATGCACAGCCCCTATCATAGTTTCTCGTGACAAAGTAAGATTTCATTATCATATTGTAAGTGTGGATACTCGGCTGAACATCGTTCTGGATCATCTTCTTATATATCTTGACCGCGTTGTCTGGCATCTTCCCGTTTGTCATCATTTTGATCAGAGCATTATAAGTCCGTCCATCAGGTGGGCATCCTTTCTCACTCATCTCCTTCAACAACTCATACACCACATCCATCTTCTTTTGATTTCCAAACCCGGTCATCAAACAAGTGTATACTGCACAATCGGGCTCACATCCAGAACCAAGCATTTCATCCAAGTAATCAACTGCTTCCTTCATTTTTCCATGTTTGCACAAGTCCTTAATCAAGATCGTGTAGCTTCTTCTGTTGGGAAATGGACCTTTGGCCTTCATCACCTCAAAAAGCTTGATTGCATCAGACCATCTTTTGCCTCTCAACAACCCCTCAAGCATTGTGTTATGGGCAACAATGTCAGGCTTAAAACCCTTATCAATCATTGTATTCCAGATCCTCCCAGCCTCCATCAAATTCTTCATCCTGCACCAGCCGTTGAGCAAAACGCTATAAGTTCTCAAATTAGGTGTGAATCTATGCTCCAACTTCTCGAACAAAGCCTGCGCTTCCTTTCCAAGCTTCTTCTTTCCTAATGCATCCAGCAAACAGTTGATCGTCTCTACCCCTACTTTAAACCTATACTTCTTCATCATGTCAAAAATCCCTACAGCCTTTTTTCTCTCTTTTGCAGCTGCAAAAACTCTGATCGATATAATAAAAGTTTCCATGGTGAGCAAACCCTTAGCGCCCATTTCTTCAAGAACTGACACCATGGTCTCAAACTACCTAGTCTTTCCGAGAATATTCATCATTACGTTGTACGTCCTAGAATCATGAGCAAACCCAGACCTCTGAGCAGCCCAGCAAAAAAACCGAAATGCAGCCTTCCGAGCATGCTTAAATCTGTCCAACACATCCACCACAAAATCATGACTTAAATTCAGCTCACATTCATCTAAAACTACCTCCATATTCCGATCCACCCCAAATGTTTCATCAATCAGTTTACACACTCTCTCCACCTCCTTTTGATCGGCCTTTGATTTCACATCTTCAACAACAGTCAATTCACTTTCATCACTGATCTCGGCTTCAGAATCATAAGGCGTTAAATCCCCAAACGGAACGATAGAAAAGGGCCTAAATTTATTTAGGTCGTACAATAAAGTATTGGAATTGGAAAGGAATTTCAGATTCTGCTGGGGCACTGATGGCAATTGTCTTTGAAAGGGAAAGAGCCGAGAAGGGTATACCAAAAAGAATGGAACTTGACAACGACTACACTGTAAAATTTTATCCGTAAAATAATCAAGCAAAGAAGGCACGGGCAGAGAGCTACCTCGAACTTGCTTCCCTTCAATTCCTCCTCCTCGTACCACTGGGTTTCTTTGGTGATTTTCAAAGAGTAACTCGATACTTCTAAGGAAGGGCTGGACATTTTTTGAGGTACTTCGCGGGAAATTTGACAGGGAAGATTTCCTGGAAGTTCTAAAATAAAAGGCCATTCAATATCAATAAAATAGTGGACAGGACCAGTGTTTCCGATCGGACGGCGGATTTCTGAATACAGGGTGGGTGGCGCGTGAGTGGTGCAGTAGGTGAAAAGCACCGGAAAGAGGAGACGCTGCCAATTCTGGGTTACCCCGACATAATGGGTTTCTCATTTCTTCTGGGCCGTTACATTATAAAGACACGAAATTGGCGGAAATAGCACTAAAATGAGAAAAACAATTATAGTAGCACTCTTTGTGGAATTTTCTTTCCCGCCAAATAATTTTCTTTCCAGTATTTTATCCTTGAAACTTTTTGCACCACCTTGTTTCTTCCATCAAATGGCCCCAAATAAAAGATCCAGCAATGGTCGATCGCCGTTGGTCAATGAAAGGCAGAAAATCACCGCATTCTTCTCCAAACAAAATCCTGAACCTAACCCTAAATCTACATCCTGCCGAAATCCAAGCCCTAACCCAACAACGCCGCCGTCTTTCCAGACCAAGCGCAAGAAACCACTACTGACCGTCACCCCTAATCTATCCTCATCTCCTTCAACCCCTGACTCTGCGAAGAAATTGTATGAGCAAGACGTTGTTGACAAAAGTATCAAAATTTATCGTCCTTTGGATAAATCTTGGTGCGAGGGTCGGGTGAAATCGTTTGATAACATTTTGGGGAAGCATTTGGTGCAGTATAAGGATGCCAACGAGGAATTATTGAATCTTGCGGAGGAAAGGATTGAGTGGGTAGCTCTGCCGGTGATGAAAAAGTTTCGGAGACTGCAAAGGATTTCAGTGGTAGAAGATGAAGATGACAATATCAAATATCCGGAGAGTATAACCTTGGAGGATGACGACTGTTCTGAGGAATGGACTTTGAGGAAGAAGACTGGAAAATTGAAAAATCGGGTTATAGAAGAAAGCTGATTGAATTGAGCTAGTGGTACAAATTTGAAGCAGCGTGTGCCTAAGAATTCTTTCAGTGTCAATGGATTGGGGAGAACAAGAGTAGACTGAAAATAGTGCTGATTGTAAGTATAAAGAGTTCGGTTTTTCATTTATACACTGTCTGAACTCTGAGGAAAATGCTGATGGGAAGATAAAATTTTGTACTGCTATTTGGGAATGAGATTGTTGGGAGTCTTTTCTTCTGTATTCAAGTATTTTCTTTTGTTTTTTATGGAATTGATCTTAATTAAAAGCTGTTTTCAGCTTAATTTTCATTTTTAAGTTGATAATTGTTACATTTGTATGTTTGGCGGTTAGATTGAAATCATATTATTTATCTAGTTTTTCTTGTTTAATACATAAAAATTAGCTACTTCCATTTCTTTAACCATCTGCTAGTTGTTAATGCTGCAATTAGTTTGGATGGTCCCTTTACACTTGCTGCATGCAGCAAGAGACGGGCGATGTTGCACGATTAACCAGTAAGTAAATTTTTAAGGTAATTGCAGTAGTTTGAAAAGGTGAAGAAGTTTCATCTCTAACCCCTTCCCCCATTGCTCAAATCAGAAGAACTAAAAATTATAAATACTTGAAAACCAGATGCAATGTCAACTTTCTCTCATGACGGAGTAATTGAAACTCGCAAATCAAATATGCAGCACTACTTTGTTGGAAATCCATCTTAATAAGTTGTGTATCTCTGTTGGAAAAATCTATATGTTAGCATGCTCATCCCATCATCTATTAGTGAAGCATCAAAGTATTCCTAGTATTGTTGAGAAAATAGAAGGATCTTTGCTTTGCATTGAGGTAACATACAGTCACTGGGAGCTTGGTTCTTGGGTGATAGGATAATTGCAATGTAGCAGTACTTTGGATCAAATTAGAAACCATAGACAATGTACATAAACATTCTGCTCTGCTTGACTACGTTTTGATTCGCTTATCTGTAAAATGATTGCAGTGTATCTTAAATTTCACAATAGAAACACACTTTGACAACCCATAAGCATGGCATGATATAAGACCTAAGAAATTTAGGCGTCGGAGGGCAATCATTCTCTTCTTATTGGTTGTGTAACTGTGATTTCATCATTTTGGTGCATTTTGATCGCCCTCCACGTGGTCCTTGTCTTACAGTTGCTCTCTTGTTTCTGTTTTTTCCTTTTACAATGTATCTATGAAATCTTGTCTATCCTCTTTTCTCCCGAAAGGGAAAAAATGATACTTGGTGCATTACTCAACGGAACTTGATTAGTTTTGTATTTCAATATCATGCTGCCCTACATCTTCATCGTCTTCTTCATCAGAGCTAGACATATCATTGTCAGAATTCTGTAACGGAAATGGAAAATGGATGATTAAGTTATTGAAAAGTACCAATCTAAAATAAGGTGAGTTTTAGGGAAATAACCTCACATTGATGCCTTAAGCTACTTTGAATTGTTGTGATCATCCGAATCAATATGCATACGGGAAGAAGTACCCCACCAGCCTTGACAATAAGCAACTGCTAAGTATGTGAATATTTTAATAATGGACAATTGGGTATAGCTGAAAACTTAGGTAGGATGCCAATGGTAATTTAGCATTAATTACCGGTAAAAGATTAGGAACTTCTTTTTTATTAATGAAATTCTTGATTATTTATCAAAAAAAAAAAAGATTAGGAACTTACAATAAGAAGTGAAAATGGATAATACCATGTTCCACATGTAAGCACTACTTACAAATAGCTTATCAGAAGTAGGACTGTGAACTGCAAAGTGGGTAAATGGTAAATGAATAAGAAATCAACATTTTCAATACGAAATGTATAAACTCTAGAAACTCTCAAGAGTTGTTTTCGAAATGTATAAACTCTTGAAACTCTCAAGAGTTGAAAAACAAAATTGACCCTCTGTATAGTATGAGAATATGCTAATGCAAATGGAGCTTATTTATTATTTGAATACATGTGTTAGAATTTGGGTGTGACCTAGATTTTTTGTTGAAGTAACAGAAGAATTTTAATTAAAATGCAAGTCAAGAGAAATTCAGTTTGGAATGCTATTGAAGTCTTATTCAAGTTAAAATTCTATTTGGAAGCCCTATTGGGAGTTGAAATTTGTATTAGACTTGAATATGTTGAAATTATGAACCAAGAAGAAAAGTCGCCGCATTTTCGCTAGCCTACCACTAGCTGGCCGCTCGAGCAACACTTGTAGATTTTCTCCCAAGACTTGGTCGCTCGCCTGTCGCCCGTCGCACGCTCGAGCAATGCACCTGTCGCTAGCTTCTCGCTTGAGCGACAGGGTTATTCGGCCCAAGTCCGTTTTGCATTATAACATATTTTTGGCATTCTACTTCAACTACAACTCATCTATTAGGGTTTGGACGTCGCCCTACATAGTTACTTATATATACTTGGCTCATCTCTACATTTAGAATAGAGTGGAATTAAACCTTGGCAATGAAACGTAACAGGGGGGCTATTTCATCTCTTTGGTGGTTGAATTTGCACCTAATACCAAGCTTACATCTTTGAGTCTTCAGAAAATAATGGAGCATGTTTAAAACACAAAGAAATATGTTAATCCTTGCCCACATACTACTAATTTATAAAACCCTTTTAGTAGGTATCAACATGAGTTGGAATACGAGCTGAAATCCTCAAAAACTTGCCTGATTACACAGCCCAACATTATTATGTAAGAAAATAGATTGCCTTCACTGGTAGAATAATCAGTGAAAAAATCAACTCTTATGGAAATAGCATCTCAGCATAATAGAAGAAGAATATAACTTGGGACTGCAATTGATGAGAAGAACCAAAAAAATAAAGGACACCTAGCAGCCTGTTTTTCCTTCCAAGAAACAGTAATTTGGTCTCTAAGACGTTGTCCTGGGGGAGGTGGTACTTAAGAAAATTCACAAGAACAAGATAATAAGTTATATTTTGAAGAATCAATTATATTCATTAGAGATTATAGGATCACGTACATATATATAGTAATATTAATTAAAAGCTAAAAGACAGAGAACATAAATGACTGTGAAAGTAAAACTAACACTTGCTGCCTATAAACTATCACTCCCCCGAAGGAGTATGGCAGGGATTCAAAGGTGGGACCATGCAATGGAAGCATAAGCAGTTGATAATAGAGGTGAAGCATTTCCCTTCTCATTGGTGCCTCTATCCCCTCTCTTTTTAGTTCAATATTAGATGAAAGCACTAAAAAAGAAAGTTTAAATACTTACATTTAGGCAACAACTCTCCAATCCTCTTCAATTTTTTAAGTTGCAACACAACTACGGGAAACAACGAGAATTTCATTATCAATGTGGATGTCGAAATTACTATCCACCTACAAAAGAAGTTAGTCAATTAATATCTAACAATGAGACTATGCTGAACATCACTCTCACGGCTAAACTACAAAGTCTCAAAGATAATGCGTCAAAAAGAAAGATAGTTAACAAGAAAATCAAAAGGAAAAGTAGTCTAACAAAAATGCTTAAAATAACAAATAAACGCAAAAGGATTTAGATAAACTTCCGAGGCATAACAATCAATACCTGTGGTTGCACATTTTGCAACAACCTTAGTACTATGCTAGCTTATATTTTTACCAGCAGAAGTAGCGAACTTTAAGACAAATGATTATAATTTTACATCAAAACCCATAATATAAACTCAACATATAAAAATGCAACACAAACTAAAGAGTAATGCTTACCAGGCAAGCCAGTGAAATCCTGATAAGTGTCTAGCACTGAAATCAGGGCACGAACTGGAAAAATAAGCTCCCATGAATCGGACAAATCGGGCTGTGCCGCTGTGCGGAGAAGGAGCGAGAGAACAACAATTGGAAAGCTTTACATAGCTTTGGGTTTATGCTCTTCTTCAGTTCGACTGTCAAAAATTTCCCAATCAATCGATATAAATAGCTAAAAATTAAGTAGGTAGACGTTTTTAATTGTTTAAGAGAACTTGAGAATCGAAAAGTATACTGAAAAAGAACCATATATGTTAGAATTTACGACGTCCATAAGGGTTTGTATGGTGAAATCAAGAAAATGCTTATGCGTACAACATAGATATAAATAGAGACTAATTAAATAGTGAACTTAACATGGGTTCCCCGGTTGAGCTCCGGCGCCGGTTGATCCCCATCCACCCACCATTCTTTCCTTCTGCATACCTAAAATGAACAGTGAAAATGATTGCCTCTTTTATTTAAGTGCAATGTTGAATAGAAAATAGACATAATTGTTTATGATAATGGAACGACAACCTAGACTAGACTAGCAAACATACAAGAATGTAACCCATAGCCATGCCAATTATACGGCCATCCTTTTATGTACTTCGTATTTTCAATACTATTTTTCCTAATGAATCTGAACGTATTTTTTAGAAACGTGACTTTTAAGGCTATCTGTACCAAATTTTGCACTATTTTGCATCAAATTAAGTCCCTGTTTGAAACCCATTTTGAGTGAAAAGAATTTTTGGAATAGTGATTAATGTAAGAATGTGTGGTGAAAAAGTGATGAAAAGTTATTGATTTGTGTGTAATATTATTTTATTAGAAAAATGTGTGGTTGAAATGAAGAATGAGAATGAGAAATTAATGGGTATCAAACGGGGGCTTAGCCCTTGTTTGAAATCTATTTTGAAGATAATAAAAATTTTGAAATAGTGATTGATGTGCGAATGTATGGTGAAAAAGTGATAAAAAGTTTTTGATTTGTGTGTAATATTATTTTATTTAGAGAATGTGTGGTTGAAATGAAAAATGAGAATGAGAAATTAATGGGTATCAAACAGGGGCTAAAATTCGTATCCAACCACTACAGCAAATCTTAAACCAAATGAATAGTGTTTAATCAGTTTCTTCTTAGTAATTTATTTATTTGGAATATTAATTAGTTATTCATTTTAGAAATATATAAATTACTAAATAAATAATTATGTGAAACTAAGAAAAATATTAAATTCATTAAATAAATATATTATTAAAACATGGTAAAATTAAAATTATAAATAATGTAGATATGTGGTTATTGTAAAATATTTTATGTTAATTATAAATAATCGTGTTAGTTATATTTTAAATTTTTTTATTCTTATTTTAATTAATTCAGTAATTATTATTTTTTAACATTTCAGATTTAATTTAAATGCAAATAATAATAATAATAATAATAATTGCATTAAAAATTATATAATGAAAATGACACAAATACCCTCGAAAAATAGTTTGCCAAATTAAAAGAATGGGTATATTGGACTTTACACCATTTTTCCAAAATGGTGCAAAAGATGGTATTGCACCAAAATTTGGTGCATTTTGGTGCAATTGGGTCTCCATTGGAGATGCTCTAGATATAAACTTGTGGTACGAATATTGAGTTGTGGAAGAAGTTGTTCAACGTTCATGATTGTCCATCGAGTAAAATGGGTGGACTCGGAAACCCATACAATGGCTCCATATATTGATGATGATTATAAGGGAAATTGTAGTTGCAATCCCAAACCTTTGAATTTTTTGTAGACTTTACCTCAACATTCACTTTGTACCACCACAAGTCTCAAATCTTTCAAAAATATGCAGTAGAGGTCCAAATGGACGGCCATTTGACCATTAGTTGATTAAGAATAATAGACTTTGACCAATTTTGACAAAATTAAAGAGGGCAAAATGGTAAATATATAATTTTCTCATTAAATAAAAAAATAAAAAACACATCTCTTCCCCAGGCAACACTACTGACACACTTCCGGCACCAACACTGCCTATCTCTTGTCGGCACCACCAGCACCAACACCGCCTCTATGCCAAATAAAATCACACACCCACAAAAAATCATCAGAAAACACGAAAACATTTTTTTCCAATTACCTCATCAGACATGAATGGTGCAATATCCGATGAGTAGGCAGTGAGAACGGTCGAGGCGGTTGTTGGGCCCACTCCTTTGAGCACAACCATCTCCGATACGGCATTCAAATCATCAGGTAAAGACCTGAATGCCTTTTGGGATGCGACTCTAATTGCATCGCCGTTTAGTGAGGAAATGAATTCCAAGAGGCACGGCCTCCACTTGCCACGGGTCAGTTTCGAGAGCTCCGGGGTGGTTATATAGGGACACTGGTCTCGTTGGTGGAGAAGATTCGGGAGTTCTGTGCTGTAGAAATTGTCTAGAGAAATGAGGTTGGGCTTATCGAGGGTTTCGATATAGGTTCTTTAAGAATTGAGGGCATCTTGCCACAGAGTAACATTGGAGCATGTGAGCATGTGAAGTCCATCGCTGCAAAGTTTGAAAAAGTAGAGAGCTTCGGTAATGGTCAGAAGGGAAGGTTAGAGGTGGTTATAGAGGGAGGGCCAGGGAAAGTGGCGGTTTTGATTTGACTAATGCTATCATAGTGGGTCTGTGATCATGGGGAAGGAGATAGGGGAAGGGGGTGGGGGTGGGGGATAGGCGATGGTGGTGCCGACAGTGTTGCCTGGAGAAGAGAGATGTTTTTTTATTATTTAATGAGAAAATTGTATAGTTACCATTTTGCCCTCTTTAATTTTGTCAAAATTGGTCAAAGTCTATTATTCTTAGTCAACTAACGGTCAAATGGACGGAAACCCGTCCATTTGGACCCTTGATGCATATTTCTGAAAGGTTTGGAACTTGTGGTTGCACAAAGTAAATGTTGAAATAAAGTCTACAAAAAATTCAAAGATTTGGGACCGCGGCTATAATTTTCCCTAATTATAAGCTAGAAGTTGAAATGGGCTACTTTTGATTAAGGGTAATTCCCCTTGTACCGAATAGGGGTACCGAATGGTGTACCCCCCTCACAAAAAGCGCTTGCCCCATGTGTATTTAAAAATGTTGTCTTGTGATCCCCCACCTCCGAATGTGAGTGGGGTGTAAAAGATTAGGTAAAAAAATTATGTACATGTAGACTAACCCTTTGATCAAATAGGGACCCCTTTTTTCTCCAACCTGGGAACATTAGCTGTCTACTATTGGCTGGAAGAAACCTATCTCTAGACACCTTATTTTCTCATGGGGGCCTAATCCAATGGTCAACTGCCTATTTTTATTCATATAATCGATTTTAAATTTATTGAAAATAAGACTGTTGTTTTGTGTTGAATCGAATAATTAGATGTTGTGTACACAGTTTTATATGCGTGAACCATATATCATATGTGATCCATCTTTGTCTTATCCATTTGAGTTTGTAAAGAATTATTTTACCTCCATAAAGCTCTCCATTCTTAAGCTTCAATGCACATTCTCACGTGGTTGAATAGCACATTGTTCTTTGTGTCACAGTAAAGCTACATCATGTTAAATTATTCTGAAAATATAACTACTATTGGATGTCAATGACATGTAAAGGCATGATTCAATTTACTTTTAAATGCAAGCTTTATTGCCAGTAAAGTAGCTGCATATAGGCTAATTTTTTACTAACCTCACTTCACTTCCATTCCAAATCAAAATAGATGAAACGATTAGACAAGAACAATAAAGTATGAAAGTGATTTTGGGTACTCCACACATGTTTGAACTATGCTTGTCAATAATTCATATGATATATATATCATAAGATAGATTGTAAAATGACATCGAGATAGTACTTGTGAACTTCAAAATTTATCTCGAGACTTGAAATTTATAGAAAACAGCTTTTCAATTTTGGATGTAAACTTCGTCAGACTTGAAATTGTAGGACAATAAACATGATAGGTTGTACGTGAATCATTGAATCAATAATAGGACAACAGTGTACCCCTATTGGTTTTACACAAATGGTCTAAAATATAAATTGCGGCAGAATGGTAGAAGAATTGGAGCAAAATTAACCCACTTGTTACCTCTAATCTAAATAAGGCTCGTGAGTAGGGTAGTGCCTAACTTGCTTGGCTGGGACCCAGCACGCCTAAACATATTTGCGCTTGAATGATTTATGTCGAGTCGAGTCGAGTCGAATCGAATCGAATTGAATCATGTCCAACCTACACAAATTGTTTTTACAAAAGTTTGCATAGGCCTATACTGAATTTGGACGGACACAAACTAGCCAAAACATTAGGTTGACGTATGAAAAAAAGGCATTTGGTGATGTGGCAAAGGAGGGGGGTGGGGGCAATCACGAGAATATAGGAACTAGAATTTATAAAGGGAAGGGGTGTGGGGTATGGGGCCTTTGTGTGTGCGCCATAGGAAGGGAGGTTTGAGGAGGCTTCAAGACAACCCCATCTGGATCTGCCTATTTCATGTCATGTGCATTCATTAATCATTCAAAAGCTAAGGCAACCAATACCCCAAAAGCTAAAGTAGGATTCTTGTGGCTTACGAGAGAGAATCACTTTCTCCTATCCTAATTCTGCTTTTACATTTTTGCCCTTTTCATATTTGTTGGGACTACCGATGCATATATTATGAGAGATTGAAGACCAACTGAGAACTTTATCAAAAGATTGAACTAGGGTTTGACACCGGTTATCCCGACAGTTCGGCTTGGATGAAATTTTTGTTGCGTTTTTTATATCGTAAGTATACGATATAGTGACAAGTAATATAGTGGACATTTGAATTCGGATTATCGTTCTCATGAGGACTACACTTTAATGCTTAATTTACTACGTTTAACTATTATCTGACGAAAACAAACAAAGAGTCGTGATTTGTTGTGATTTCTAATTTAAATAATTGAAAATAAGTGGATACACACAAAGATCGATTTAGAATTCAACTAACGAACGGATATTAAGGTAGAATAATTTCATCTATTGGTCACTTTTAATTCTTAATTCAAGATTCAAAAATCTAATATAGTGTGCGATCGAATTCTTTTATAGTATTCAATTTACCCTTCTCGAGTTCTCATTGAACATATTTAACTAATAATCACATATCTCTATGCGAATCAGTCTTAGTTAAACAAAAGATTGGTTCTAAGAATTCATATAATGATCATAATAATTAGTATATGTATCTCTACATATTATACTAATTTACTAAATTTTACTATATGGTCTAAATTTCAAACTCACCTCTCGATTCGTAAAAAGATCACAAAATCATTAAATTAATGATCAAGTAATCTAACGCATTAAATACATCACTGGGTTTTGAATAAAGACTTGACAAGAAAAAAAAATTAATCTTGTACCAAGATCTTCTTCCTCTTCTAATCAAAGTTTCAAAACTTGAATTTCTTGATTTTTTTTCTTCCTTAAATTGCGCTCTTCAATCTCTAGTTGTATTATCTTTCCCTCAATATATAAAACCTCTCAAAAGTGCCTCATTTCTTCTATTTTTACTCTCCTTCGCGTTTTTCCCAAATTTGGAGTCTTTCTAAGCTTTTCGCAAACAAAAATGATGTAAGCCTAAAACAAGCGGCGTAGCGCCTAAGGGCTGCAATATAAATCTGGGTGGTGCCTAAGCGCTATTAGTAGTGCTGCATCTCTGTTCTTTCCCTATTGCTTCTGGGCAACTGCGACGCCTGAGCACTTGAATCCTGACGCTTGAGCGTCGTGAGTAAAAGCACGCTCATCAATTACAATTCGAAATCAAATTGATAGTTCGGATTGGACTGATTAGGATTGTCGGTTTCAAGGATGGTTTCCCTTGAAAATCAATTTTTTAAAACCCAACCACTCAAATGAGGTTTTCTGGTTGATCAAAGTAAACCAGTAAATCAAATAAACATCTCTTCAAACCCTGTTCTATTAGATGGTTAGAATCTATGAAGAGGGTAATTTGTCCACCCTCACATATGAAAACATGTCACTCTAGATTTGTATTATTCCTAAGAATAGTTTTTTCTTTAGGTTATGGATAAGATCTTTAGAGAATAAAGAGTAAACAAAGTGAATCATAATCTCTCGCTCCAAACACCAAAGCTCTTTCTTCAAAAAGAAATGCTTAATGCATTGGTGGTCTAGATCTTATTGTTCTAGTAACGTTCTAGTCCTTAATTTTCGAAAGGACAAGTTTGTTCTCAATAATTCATTTATAGTTGCACAATCAATTCTTAATGATAAAGAAGTTCAAATCTTAATTAAATCGTCACGTCTTGAACCTGAAGGAAACATGAATAACTTCAAATTTCTTAGGATGTAGCTTTATGAACTTTGACGCATGAGATGGTTTACAGCGTCGAGGACTAATTATGCATTTATAATATAGGATTATGGATCAACTCGTTATTCTTTAAAAATTGGGATTAAGTTGCTGTTGGAACAATAAGTTGAGAACCAACGGTGTAAAAAAAATTTCCTTACTATTTATACCCTCGAACTATATGTGGCAGAGATTTAAATTGTGAAAATTGGATAAAAAATTAATGGCCCTCTCGTAAGTAATAAATGACCATTTAATTAACAAACAACCTTTATCTATTACTACTTGCGTAGTGTCTGTACCACGTTATTTCTTGTCACCTATTTTTTTGAGTTCATTAATTTTACAAACTAAATTCTTCATCCCTTATTTATCTCAGTATTTACCTTTAGCTACCAAAAAATTAATAACAATAATAAATAGTGTCGTGAATATATAGTGGCTGCAACTGCTTATATACATTTGGAAGTAAATAGATTTGAATAATTGTGGATTGGAATTTATAAATGATAAATCAATGTCACCATGATATTATGACAATTAGATGACTAATTAAATTATTCCAAGTGTGTAGACGGTAATAGAGTCAACGTTTTACAATAATGTTATCTATCACTTTTTGCAATGTGTGACCACTAATACTAAGGTTGAAAGTCACTTGTGACAAATATCATTATTCGTCTAAAGGACTGTGAATGCACTATTTTTCAATGTAAAGTCCAAGCCATACTTGTTCAAATTTGTTAATTCCAATAACATATTTGAATAAAGGGCGTAACAAGCCCTATCAACCGTTGACGGACATCTCACTCTATTGAGGAATTCGATTTGGCTTCAATTGAGCAATTTCGGCAATCAAAGTGGCGGGTGGAATGATTTCCTCCTTTCCAAACTTGTTCGCTTTGCTATTTTTAGGCTCTGAAATTGATGTTGTTGATCGTCTTTGGAAGATTTTTTTTTATCTAGATGAGCTGAATCAGCGTTTTGTCTATGTGTTTCTTGACTTCCATTTCAATCTTAAGAAAAAGACAGATATGCCTTAAAATCTTTTCGCTCGAGCCTCATGTCTTGAGTACAGTCTATCACCCCTAATAAGATAATGCAGAATAACAACCTTCGTAACATCCTCCATTTCCCAATTGGACGCTAACATTTTATATGACAGGAGTTGTCGATGTATTGGGTGCTGCTTTGTTATGCGCTATTCATGATGCTACCGTAGAAAATTAATGTTTTAAATGTAATTTATGGCGGATAAATTAATGCCATCATGATGCTAGGTCAATTATTTCATAGGGGGTAGACTTTACGAGAAGGGCCAATTTTCGTAAAAACAGATGAAAGTGACCAGCTATGTACCATTAGAAAGAGCAATCGCAATCACACCATGATTAAATCTCCGGATTGCTGCGCAGTCTCCATTGTCACACTTTCTCCTTTATGGCTCTACATTGATTCAATTCCTACCCAAGTAGTAAAGACATCCAACTAATAAATCTATTCTGTTGTGCATACTGTTTGATTAGATAAATCATAAATGAATAGTTGTAGCTTAACATTAATTTCTAGTAAAAGGTTTATACATTAGAGGTTTAGCTCAAAATGCATTTTAGAATAATATTTTAATGAAAAATGTGTGATTAAAAAAGATAGAATTTACGTGAAATATTATTTTATTGAATAATGAATATTTGAAAATAAGAGAGAGAGAAATATATATTGGAAATAATTGGGACCAAACAATGGCCTAGTAAACTTCTGTTCGTCATAGATTAAAATCAAATTATTACTAGATTTTTGATAAAAATTGAGAAAATATATGATTGAAAAATTGGGTCTCATAAAATTTGTGGTTAAGATTTATTATTGACTTTGACTCGAGAAATTTGATTTTAATCAATACGAGGGGATAAATTGTTATCACAAAAAATACACGAAGAATTTCAAAAAAAAATAAAATTTATTATGTTATATTCAAATAATTTAGCCTCCGTTTTGCCTTCATTATTTGAAATTTTAATGTTGGAAATAATATTTTTTTGAAAAATTTATGATTAAAAAAGAAGAATATTTTTTTGAAATTACATGTATTATTATTTATTGAAAAATACGGAGTATAATAAAAAAGAAGAGGAAAATAAATTAAAATTTTATTGGGACCACGCAAGGTTTAATTATGTCAGCAATGTAGGCTAGCCTTTGGACCTCTCTATAATCTAGAGGGTTTGGTGCCAGCGATGATAGTAGGACGAAAGAGCTCTCTTCTCTTATCTGAGGTCAAAGCTGGCATTTGTTGTTTAAATCCCGTTCTTCCTTCTCATCTTTCCTATTTACTCCTTCCCCTCTCTCTCTATCCTGCAATTTTTCTATTTTTGTAAGGGGGAAATTGAGATGTTTAAATATCCATATATATACTACAAAACGCAGAAAGATACAGCAATAGAGCTGGTTAATGGTTGAATCTTCTTGCCTACTTTCCATGGCTTCACCGTCGTCTCTCGCCGGTGGAGAGAAGAAGCACTGGTGGCTCACCAATAAAAAGGTTTTATTTTTTTCGAGATTTTCTAACCCGTTAAAGTAAATAGCTTGTATTCATTTGTATATGGAATAATATTGAAAATGTAATGCAGATGGTGGAGAGGTATGTGAGGGATGCGAAAATGCTGATGGCGACGGAAGAACAAAGAGAGACGGTGGCGGCATTACGCCTACTTGAAGCGGCGTTGGCTATTTCGTCGCGTATGGAGGTGGCGTTGGAGCTCAAAGCAAGGTGTTTGCTTTCTCTGCGGCGGTTCAACGAAGTTGCTGATATGTTGCAGGATTATATTCCTAGCCTTAAGATGAGCTCTGATGAGGAATCGTTAACTGGGTCATCGGATAGTTCGTCAACTCAGTTGTCGAGAGAACGACTGAAACTTCTCTCCGGCAATGGTGATTCACTGGGTCAAAATGAACCAGCGTTTAAGTGCTTTTCTGTCTCGGATTTGAAGAAGAAAGTTATGACCGGACTTTGTAAAAACGTCGACAAAGAAGGCCAGTGGAGGTAATTTAGTTTTTTGCCGGTTTGCTTGTAGATTACGCGAAACAACTGCAGTAAATAGTAGAATTTTAGATAAACCAAGTTTAGTCACATTAAAAAGTTAAAATTTATTAAAAAATTTGAAAATACTCAGTCTGTTATCTAAATTTACCGTACAGATACTTGGTTTTGGGTCAAGCTTGTTGCCACCTGGGCTTAATGGAAGACGCAATGGTGCTGCTTCAGACCGGAAAACGCATCGCCACAGCAGCGTTCCGCCGGGAAAGCATTTGCTGGTCGGACGACAGCTTTTCCTTCAACAGATCTCCACTCTCCGGCGAAGCATCAATCAATAATCTACAACCCTCAACGCCTCCAAAAACAGAGTCTGAGAGCATTTCCCAGCTTCTCAGCCACATCAAGCTCCTAATCTGCTGTAAGACCGCCGCAATGGCCGCCCTGGAGCCGGGTTTTATTCTGAAGCCATTAGACATTTTTCAAAAATTATCGATGGCCGTTTTGGAGCCCGCCCTGGATGCCAGGCTTTACTCTTGTACAACTCTATTCTACGCGATAAAAAAATGCCCGGACCAGTATGGAAGCGTCAGAACATTCAGTACCGGGAAATTCCTGGAAAACTCTCTTCATTAGCTGCGAAAATCCAGCAATTGAAGCAAAGGGTTGCTGCTGGTGAAACTGGGAATGTAGACTATTATGCTTTGATTGGATTAAGACGAGCTTGTTCAAGATCAGAACTCGAAAGAGCGCATTTATTGTTGACACTTAGACACAAGCCTGATAAATCCTCCAGTTTCATTGATAGGTGTGAATTTGCTGATGATGGGGATATAGATTCAATTAAGGATCGAGCAAAAATGTCTGCTTTGCTTTTGTATAGATTGATTCAAAAGGGTTATACTAGTGTAATGGGGACGATTTTGGATGATGAGGCGTCTGAAAAGCAGGGACCTTTCTGTGGTCGGCACTTTGCTTGCTCAGTCCGGATTTAATCATTGTGGCAATTACCGGCGTCGGATTCATATGGTGTAGGTGGGAGATGGTTTGGGTGTTTTATCAAAAGGAAATTGCACTTCAGCCCCTCCAAATTTAAGGGCCTTGTTTTGTTAATTTCGATTTCCAAT
>CAIGRS010225664.1:0-12112 GCA_903798395.1 Fraxinus floribunda | reverse complement strand
GTATGATTATCAGAATTCTGGAATTCATGAGCAAATATTACTGCATTTGTAAAAAGTCATGAAGTAGCTAGGAATTTGGCAATGTGCCTATAGCTACTCATGCACCACCATATAACACGAACTTCTTTCAGATTTCTCAACACGAAAAATGACAATAAAATGAAAGTGGTGAAACTCTTAGATCAAGCTGAAATGTTGAATCAAAACCATTTCCAGATATAATTATCATATCATAGTGAATCAATAGCAATAGATGTGTGTGATTCAATTGCATGCACAAGTAAATTCCAGATTCTTAGTAAGTAGAACTGTAATTTTCCCTGATATCTAATTTCTTCGACCCCCACTCGAAAATAAGTAAAATAAGACAGTAGAAGTGACAAACACANTAATTTCTTCGACCCCCACTCGAAAATAAGTAAAATAAGACAGTAGAAGTGACAAACACAGAGAGAGAGAGAGAGAGAGAGATCATTGCCATTAAAAATCTTTACCTGCATGACACTGAGAATAGTCTACAACTTCATTGAAGTTGTTTAGGCAAACTTCTAATTTCCCAGGACTGAAAAAAAAGAAGAAAAAAACTAGCCTTGCATTATTATGTGACAACCTCGCCCTAACCCAACGCGCAAGGAATTGTACGACGATGTAATGAAGGGATGACATCAACTTGAAAAGATGGGATAAAATGCATTATACAGACTTGAAGTATAATGTGGATAAGCTTAGATTAAAGTTAATAGGCATTGCAAACTATGAAAAATATATATATTCAGAACCTTAGGAGGGAGATATGGAGGGACCAATCAGGTAAAGAGAAGACTGTTTCGAGTTAACTTTTACTTATTTTAATATATAAAAATTATAAATTAAGAATTTCCCTTAATCTATTGTAGATATAGTGTTTTCCACCATGTGAGCGAAGTGGTACATCTAACGGTTTAGAAATACGTGTATGATTTAAGTACCTCAAACCAGTGGTGGAACCAGGACACTAAATGAATGAAGGCCTAATTTAACTATAGGAAAATTTATCAAACAAAATATATATATATATATATATATATATATTAATATTTAAAATAAAAAATTTTATATAAAAAAGAAAAATTAAGATTTCAGTGGTGGCCACCTCCCTATGCCACTGCCTCAAACACATTGCAAGGATTATGAATAACAATAATTTATTTCAATAAATGTACACAAATTTCTATGATTTAACCTTGGTAAGTGATAAAGGGAAGAATCTACCCCGAAAGATTCATTACAGTTAAAGCAAAAGAAAAGCAATACGTACATTCACAAGGCATCAAGTCTCGGAGAAAGATCGTGATCTGAAGGTGAAATAACATTTCCGTCTCTGTCGTTTGATTCCATCAGCATTAGAACAACCTCCCTCATTGTTGGTCTATCGAAGGGCGACATGCTCGTGCACAAGAAAGCAATTTTTAATACATTCATCATGTGATTAATAGTACTTTCATCTTTCAGATTCAAACGGCTATCAAGTATCCCAGTCGACAGAGAATTCTTCCGAATATAATTCCTCACCCATGTGACAAGATCACCTCCTTGTTCTAGAGGCTGTACTGGCATTTTTCCAGTTATCAACTCCAAGAGGACCACACCGTAGCTGTAAATGTCACATTTTTCTGTAACTTTCATGGTGTATGCATATTCTGCATCGAAAAAAAAATAAAAAAATAGAACAAACTAATAAGATGAATTCCTAATAACATGGAGGAAGTCTAGTTACTTTCCTAAGAACAACAAAGATGAAATGTTGAACCGGGACACACAGGCGAATTAAAAATATCTAATAACATTTGCAATATTCAGTTTTAGAGTGTATATATATTTTGATGAAGTCTAAGGATAAATATAGATTTTATTCTGTTACTATTGAAGATTATCTTACTGTGGAGTGTATATACTGCATTGTAGTTTTACAAGAACTGCAATATCTCGAGACTTTATTTGTGTAATTTAATCCACAAAAGATTGAAAATTTCAGATCTCATATCTCATCCTTGTGCACTTAAACCAACTACATCGTCAACTGGAAATGGACATACCAAGATGTAATTCTGTTCACCCTTCTAAAAATGATTGATCATTTACAAGAATTTAAATGCCTACCTTTCCAATTCATACGATTTTCTGATTAGGAATGTGATTTGAAGACTGTACCAACAATGTAAAAAACTTGGAGAATAACCAACAAAATTTTATAACATGACAAATCTAAACAGCAAAACCAGAAGTACATGAAAAAATTGAAAAATACTTGGTCCCTATTTGGTGTAGATTAATGTGATAAGAGAAACTTGACTAATTACCAAGTTAACAGACCTTAACTTTTTTCCATTCATCTTTGAGGTTCGGTGAGGAGCATTAAATAGTATCCCCTTTAATTTAAGTGATAATAGTTATCACATAAAGGCTAGTTTACCCACTACTTATGGACAAAATACTTTGTATGGTCATAGCATTTCAATTTTTCAAGGAGAACCAATAAGCAATAGACTACTATGATAAACATGGATATAAAAGTCATAGATATCATGCAGAGGGACAAGAGATACTCACCTGGGGCTATGTAACCATATGATCCAGCAACTGCAGACATTGACTTAGCCTGAGGCATGTCAATCACTTTCGCCAAACCAAAATCACCAACATGAGCTTCAAACTTCTCATCAAGAAGAATATTATTAGGCTTTATATCACGATGGATGATCTTCGGTCTGCAGTCATGATGTAAATAAGCTAGTCCTTCAGCAGCTCCAAGAGCAATCGAGAATCGTGTTGGCCAGTCTAGGTCACAAGATGCCCCATAAAGTAATTCACCCAAGCTACCCCTTGCCATGTACTCATAAAGAAGGAGATTGGAACCTTGGTGATTGCAAAAGCCAAATAACTTTACAATGTTACGATGCCTAATGTTCCCAAGAGTTAAAATCTCAGCTCGAAAGCTGTTCTCTATGTTATTACCCTCTCTATTAGATGCCAGTTTCTTAACTGCAATTATTTGAGTGGATGGCAAAACTGCTTTATAGACTGTCCCAACTCCTCCCCTTCCAATAACAAAATTATCATGAAAATTGTTTGTGGCCTCAACAAGGTCCTGAAAAGTGAACCCCTCTTTTGGACGAAAATAAATATCAGAATCTGGTGATGACATGCCATTATCTTCTTGCACCGATGCAGCCATCTCAACTGGGTGACGCTTCATAAGATACAGAATAACTACAATTAGGACAAGAGACACTCCACCAATGACAGCTGCAACCACAGAGATGACCTTTCCTTGAGGAGCATCTGAACTTCTCACAGGAGGAGGAATTGTGTCGAAAGGTGTAGACCCACTACAATTACCGAGCAGCCCACCACACAGCCCTTTGTTTCCGATGAAGCTACTGATACTCATGGTCTGAAACAACTGTACAGAAGGCAATGGCCCATTTAAGTCGTTATATGAGAAGTTGCAGCCCAATAAGCTAGACAGATTTACAAATGTGCTAGGAATTTCACCGCTCAAATGATTGTTGTTGAGCAAGAGATATTCTAATAAGATAAGGTTTCCAAGCTCAGGTGGTATTCTCCCAGTTAAGTTATTACAACTAAGATTCATTGCAATTTGCAGGCCTGCAAGATCACCCAACTCCTTTGGTAGCTCACCGGATAATAAATTTCCACCCATCTGCAACTCAGTCAAATGTGAAAGATTGCCCAATGCTGCTGGAATATTTCCAGAAAACATATTTTCTGAAACAATAAGAAGTTCAAGAAGCGAAAGTGTCCCTAGCTCATTTGGTATAGCATCAATGAAGCTGTTCCGGCTAAGATCAAGCCTTTGCAGAGCCTTGCAGTGAAAAATTTCCAGTGGGATCCGCCCAGTGAACGAGTTTGATGAAACATTAAAAGACACAAGCTGGGATAGATTTCCTATCTCCTTTGGCAACTCAGATGTGAATTGATTTCCTGAGAGATCAAGCCTTTGCAACTTTTGGCACTCCCCAACCTCGTGAGGCATTGGACCACTGAAACTGTTCTGACCCAATTCAATAGCAGCGAGATTCGGCAATTTGCATAAATCAGAAGGAAAGCTCCCAGCCAGTCTGTTACCACTGAGACGAAGTTGTTGCAAAGATATGCAATTAATGATGCCAGGCGGAATGTTTCCATACAATTTATTAGACTCAAGATTCAGCAATATCAAGTTAGAATGCCGACAAAGGTGAGGAGGAATTCTTCCAGTGAGGTGATTTTCAGAAAAATCAACCACCCAAAGTCGACTGTAAAGCCCAAAACGTTGAGGTATGCCACCACTCAAAGAATTAGAGAAAAGAAGTAAATGATATAGTCCAGTAAGATACTGAAAGCCAAATGGAATTGGGCCTGTCAGGTGATTAATCGACAAATCTAGCTTCATCAAGTTCTTCAAGCTACTAAGCTCATTTGGGATAACCCCAGTAAGCTCATTCTGGAACAGGTATAGTAAATGTAGACTCTTTATCTGACTTAACTCGGTTGGAATTTCTCCTGACAAATAGTTCTCTGAGAAATCAATTTCAAGTGCCTGAGTAAGATTCCCAATCTCCGGTGGAATTGTTCCATTTAATCCATTCCGGTACAGGTATAACATTTGTATAGACTTAAGGTTCCCAAGTTCGGCAGGAATCCCTCCGACAAGATTGTTCTGGTACAAAGCAAGCATCTCAAGATTCGTACAATTTCCAAGCTCCTTAGGTATAAATCCAGAAAACTGGTTCTCCCATAGAATCACTTCTCTTAAGCTGTTGAGCATGCCAAGCTCTTTAGGTAGATTACCTTCTATACTATTTTGAGCAAGACCAAGAGTTTCCAGGCTTCGACAATAACCAATCCCTGTTGGTAAGCTTCCAGAAATTTCGTTCTGACCGGCTCGAAATGTTCTCAAGTTTCTTAAGTTGCCAAGAGACTGAGGCAATGGGCCAGAAAGATTGTTTGTGTACGCCACAAAATTAACAAGGGAAGAAAGTTTCCCAATTTCCTCGGGAATTGAGCCAGAGATCTCGTTATTGCACAGATTCAAATCTTCCAGACAAGAAAGATTACCCAATTCAGCTGGAATTTGGCCATTAAAATAATTATCATTCAAGTAAAGAGTTTCCAGTTTCGAACAATTTCCAATTTCCTTGGGAATACTTCCTGTGAACTTGTTATGAGAAACATTGAGATAAGTTAGAAAGATCAGACCCCCAATACTAGGGCTCAAAGTCCCTGATAGATTCCATGAACTCAAGTCCAGAGACCACACCACCGGAGTATAACCCGAGGTGCAATTCACGCCTGCCCATCCACAGGGTGACTTATCATTTGGATTCCAATTCCCAAGATATTTAAATTCATCGACAATGTTTTTCTTCAACTCTAAGAGGTAAATTCCATCCGCACTCAACCCGTCTGAAGGACAAGCCAGGATCAAAGCTATTAAAATTCCTACCAAACCCAAAGATGGACACTTCCTCCATCCAACCTCCGTAGACATTATAGGAACCTTAACTTTGTCAAAACAATGATTTGAGACTGAAATCACTGAATATTCATCACCAAAAGATGCTAATTCCCAAATTCTATTAAAAGAAGGGGTTCGGAATTCAAAACTAGGCCTACAAGCTGTCAATTTCTTCAAATTCTCGAATTATGAAAGCAACTCAAAAACATTCTAGGAATAACCATGATATGGGTCCAATGAATTGGTACAAGAGTGATGAATCGTTCATTTCAAAGCAGCCCACAATTCAGGATACTGCTGCACATAAGGAAAAATTGGCTAAATATAGGAGATTGATACATAAATCAAGAAAATAAAAAATGAATAATCAAAACCTGAACATACCTTTTAGTCCACCAAAAGTTGAAGATTTTCTGAACAGAGAAGTCCATCAATATTCAAGTGATCACTTGGCATGATAAGAGAGAAAAAGTCATGGAATCCTAAATAAAAATAGTGGAACCTTCAATTCTACAACCGGGATTTGAGATGAAAACTAGAGAAGACTCAATTCTTATTAAAATACAAGGAGGCCCAGAAAATCAAGTGTAATGAATCAAATCGTTTTTTTTAAATTTTTCGAAAATCATAGTTTCGAAAGCAAAAGGACGGCACAAAACAACCGGAAATCTTGGACTTCTTCGAGATTAGCAAAAGGGTAGCCTTCAAATGGACAATAACAGTGAAAAAATCTCTTGAGCAAATTGAATGGATATTTCAGAATTCCTTTTATTGAAACTCAAATGGCCGACAAAGCATGCTTCCACTATAAATCTTTCTCTCTTAATCTTCTGTTTCTTGAAAATATATGCATTATGAATTTGATAATATATAAATCAAAGATTTTATTTTTCACTCAATCTTAAACTCTTTTTCCTCTCTCTGTAAAAAGTGGAGCCTTTTTTAGTGCGTGTGTAAAGTTGAACTTTTTAGGCGAGAATGAAAACTGAAAAGTGTAATTTTTTCTATTTTTTTTTTCTCAGAACATTAAAAAATGTGTGCCCATTTCTTGGATGGAGGCTGGCATTGGTTGGTGGATGCCTAATTTTGCACACCACAGAAATGACGCATGCTATTATGTCCCTTTCTCCATTTTATTTTTCATTTTTGACTTGATAACTTTGAATTTATTTATTCTTCTTGTTTGAAATTACAATACTAGTGATCATTAAGTTCCATTTGTCAGGTTTTCGAGAAGCCAAAAGTTGATTCTTAACGTGTTTGAATAATTTTTTGAAATGTTCTTAACAAATGGACTCTTAAAATTTGTTTGGCTAGATATGTAAAGAGAATTGTTGACTTTTGAGGTGGTCTCGTCGCGGGCCAATTCCTATTTCATTTTTCTAGTAATCTATTGATTTTGTTAGGAAAAATAAAAACCTAGTCAGGTTGTGGGTCTGGATACCTAAACTTAGCAGTAGCCAACTGCAAAGGCAAACCAACCTACAACACGGTTGTATATAATGATCTTTTCACATCTCAAGTAGATTTGTACATGTTTAAGGGGCGTGATAAATGAATTAATATATTGCGTTTATCATCTTTAAAAACCCTATCTCACTTTGTCTTCCCCTCCAAATCCAAATTTAGGTTGTACAAAACATGGGATTGGATCCTCAAGAGGTATTGCTTCCTCATGAATTCATCTTGAATCGAGAACCCTTAAAATGAAGTATCAATAATATTGTCATTTTTCCTATGTTTAATTGCACTCTTCGTTTGTAACAAATCTTTTTCTATCTAAGACACTAATGAAATGTTTAGATGTTAAATTGAGCACTGGTTAATAGGGTTAAAGAACTAAATTTACGCGTTTGATAAAGTGAAAGAAGATACAATCATATATATTTTGTACGAAATTTTTTTATCTCCTTCTCTTCCTATAATGTGGAAAAAAGAAAATGTCAAGTCTAAAAGCGATTCCTTAAGAGTAAGACTCATACGAAACGAAGGCATTCAACACAAAAAGGTCCATTTTGCAATTATAATGGCTGTCCTATAATCAGCATTGGACATAACTAAAGTCCTTAAGAGCCATCATAGTGTTCCTAGTTTGTTAGGTTATTAAATGTTAATACATTAATTTATGTAAAATATAAAGCACAAAAATTTTTTTTAAAAAAAATTCTAAAATGTAAAGTTGAAAGGACCTCTTGGAATATATTTCTTTGAATTTTTATAATATTTAATTTGCTACTATAATTTAAAAGGGAAATAAGATATCAATTAAAATTGATACAATAAAAATGAAATTATGGGGAGTTAAATTTTTATGTTAAAATTAGCATGATGAATTAGATAAATTCAGAGAATATATATTTGCCGTACACATTTTTATGTTTAGTAGATAAAATTCTTAATGAACTAAACTAAAAAATGAAAATTAATTTTTTTATTTTCAATTGTGAGAAGATAATTTTTATTTTCTTAAAGTTTAGCTATAATAGTTTAAAATTAGATAGATTAAAGAGGCGTGAAATAAAATTTATAAGTCGAGAATTTATTTTTTATATAATATAATTAAATATATTAATTGTTGTACAAACGTGATAATACCTTTATTTAAATGGCCCACCAACCAAAAAGGATACGGGTCCTGAAATTGAAGATGATATGTTTGTCCGCCTGTCCCACCACTTATTTTTCTCCAAATAGATTATGAATATGTACTTAGTCTCAGCACTAATTATTACCTTTTGGAATTTAATCTACATTGGCACGCCAATCCATTTTATTTCTAGAAAATTTAATTTTTTTCGGGCATCAACTTTTTTCTATATATTTATCCCCATTTGGTCCCTATTTTAATTTTTTTTTACTCTTTTTATCAATCACATATTTTTTAATAAAAAAATAATATAACACGAAAATTAAAAACAATTTTTTCTTTTTTTAAACACACGTTTTCAAAAAAATATTATTCTAAAAATTATAATCTCAAATAATGACAAATAATAAAGATCAAACAGGGCATATATTAATGCGGAGATTTAATTTAGCCGGTGGTATTAGGGGTGGCAAACGAGGCTCGTCAAAAAGATGAGCCCGAGCACGAACCGAGCCTGTTGGGCTCATTTTTTAACGAGTGACTCGTGGACTAGCCCAAAATCAGGTTTTTTTTTCATAAAGACTTATCTTATATAAATAAATAACAAAAATTGGACGAGCCAGTGAGCTTTATCTTGGCTCGGCTCGTCGAGCACCCACGAGAGGCGAGTTCGGGGCACGAGCCGAGCTCGCCCGTAAACCAACAAGTAGGCTCGTTGTCCACGAGCCACGAGCTTGACTCATGTAGGTAAGGGCCGAGCCGACTCGACTCGGCTCATTACCACCTCTAGGTGGTATGCATAACACCACGTCACAACGAGTCTATCAGGTGAGAAATAAAGTTATGTTATACATGATCAAATGAAATTTCGTGAATTTAAAATATTATTACTATTATTTTTTTTTATCAAAGTTTTAAAATGCGTAATGCATGGTAATACGTTTCGGTTAATTATCAAGCATTACAAGAATTTGCATGCATATGCGTAATTATGCATTTTTAAATTTTTAATATTATTTTAAATACTTTGAACTAATAAATAAATAAAATAATACATTTTTAAACTGTATACATACTCTTTAATTTTTTTTGGAAAAAAGATATTTCTCAAAATCATAAATACTACAATTATTTGAACTTTATACATATTTTCAGATTTTTAACAAAAATATAATTCTCAAAATCATAAATACTACAGTTACTTGATAATCAATTTCTATATTTAGATCAGACCCGAATATCGAATTAAAAAAACCCGAAATATTGTTTAACTCTTTATCGGATTCCAACTCAAATTCTTTTTCATCCAAGTCATTTCGTGTCATTCAATATAAAATCATCTTCATTGGGTTTCATTATTTTAAGTCGAGAATTTCTATTAGCTCTTATAGATAATATGATATCATTATTAACCTCCTTCTCATTATTATAACCATCAACAATTCAAAATTATTCGTTACTAGAATAACTTGCTAGTAAAACTAGAGAAAAATTGAAGAAGAACGAGATTCTGGCTCGACATATATGGTTTGCAACTTCATGAAAATTTTGTTTAGAATTTTTAAACATCAAAATCCTATAGTTTGTTGTATATAATTCATGGACTTGGGTAATTTGAATTAATATGATGTTTGTTAGGCTCTTTTTACCTTTTTAAGTTATAAAAATGGGTGTGTTTGAGCCACATTATTTTGAAAAAATGTATTTTGGAATAGTAAATTGATGAAGAATGTGTGGTTGAAAAAGAAAGAAAAGTTATTGATGTGAAGAAAAATATTATTTTATTGAAGAATGTGTGGTTACATATGAGTAGAAGAATGAGAATGAAAATTTTAATGTATATCAAACAGGGGTGAGTTAGGCTTTCTTAGACTAATTTCGACATAATTTTTAATGCAAATGAGTGTACATTTTAACGTTTAAACGTGTGTATGCGGTCAACAAAATGGATTAATCGTATTATTATACACATACCTCATATGCTAGTACATAATTCACTTCCATAACCTTCAAGTTCACCCTCTAATTTTATTTTAGTTATTTTTATTCTGGTTTGACTTCAGTTCAACCTCTAGTTTCTTAATCTTTACGACCAATGCCAGAATGTCATTGCAATGTTTCCTTAGAGTTGGCTTCTTAAAATTTTAGCATATGTTTGGATCATATTTATAAACATTTATATAAATATTCAAACATTTTTTTATTCACGCATTTCTTGAAATTCATATATACTATATACTTATCCCTCACATATTTTCTATTGTTTATAGTTTAAATGGTTTATAACCATTTTTCAACATATTTTTAATTACTCACAAACTTTAAAATTACAATTGTCTCATTTCTTGTGTCAAAGGTTTTTCATGATTTCTAGAAGATAAAATAATGTGATGAATTTGGTGGGAGAATTTGTCGTGTCATGACTAGACTTTTTATGTTTTGTGCATGTGAATGGACGGCGGCCCACGGTCGCTAGTGCTTGTACTCCCAATGAAGATTTTTCTTTTGGTTTTGGTCACCCTACCCCATTCCACCCCAACCTAACCTAACAATCTCGTTGTCTCGCTAGATTACTCTATGCTCTTGTTTGACAATCAGTATTCTAAAACTCTTTTTTATATATTTATCTTCAATCACACATTCATATAATAAAAAATTATGCACGTAAACACAATTTTTTTTAATATTTTTTTAACTACACATTTTCCTAAACAATACTATTCAAAAACTTTATTTTCCACAGACCACAGTTAGTAGTTGTCAAACAGGAGCTGAGTTCGATCTAGTGATTTTGCTAATAATATTAATGTAAAATACTACGTATACACATTAGAAAATGAGCTTTAAGAGATTGTTGTGTCTCGACCTACAATGATGGATGTCATGTCTCGAACTTTGAAAGTCCATGTCACACATCGAAGTGCTAAAATCGTCAAAACCATCGATGCTATGTTCACATGTAGCCCCTGTTTGAAACCCATTTTGAGTATAAAAGAATTTTTGGAATAATGATTGATGTAAGAATGTGTGGTGGAAAAGTGATGAAATTTTTTTGATTTGTAGGTAATATTATTTTATAAGGAAAATGTGTGGTTGAAATGAAAAATGAGAATGAGAATAAGAAATTAATGGGTGTCAAATGGAGCTGTAGTCTAACATTGGTAAAGTACACCTATAAGATACACATGGATGGAAGAAGAGTTGGGATTTACTGATAGCTAGATCAGACATATGGCAACTCGAAATGAGTATCATTAAGCGGTTCATCACCTTGTTACCTCATCATTTACAACGATTAGGCTATGATGATCCCATCACTTCGTCGCCTACACAGACATGCTACTAACTAAATTTTAGAAACATCTACATGCCTTGCTTTGCGAGATGTCTCGTCCAATGAAATGAGCATTATTTCCATAATTTCACACACACACACACACACACACACACACACACACACACACACATATATATATATATATATATATGCTTAGACTTAGGGATCTATTGTTACAATTCAACCTATAGAAAAGCCATTTGGTAACTATGTAAGCATAAAACAAAGCAAAAGATCGCACAAGGTCAACACCTCACTTCGACATCGCCTCTTCTATATGAGACGATTGGCATCTTGTACAATGACTTTTGCAACCAACCTCACCTCAGTCAAGTTAAATAGTAAACTGCATTGTATACTTGATTGAATGATTGATGGGTGTGACAACTTTGTAGCAAATATAATTCCATCGGACAACTTTTCAGCCTATGTTTAGGTTAGAGTGGCCGCATGCCTATGATAACTATGAATTGACACAATTAACATAATTCAGCTTGATGGGTGAGCCTTTATGATAGGTTCTAGAAGTGGCAATGGGCCGTGCCGAGCCGAGCCGGCTCGGCCCATGCCAACACGAGCTTCAGCTCGGCTCGTGCCCGAGCTCGCCCAAAAACGAGCCGAGTCGAGCGCTCGTGGCTCGATTTTTTTTTTAACACATTACTACACACTAATTTAATTGTAAAAGATA